>CM021538.1:2542942-2566027 GCA_010994315.2 Pisaster ochraceus | reverse complement strand
ACGGTACGGGACTTAACAGGCGGGCCGGTGCCGAAGCCGAGGCCTTCGCCATTGTTTCGAAAACGCCCTACAATTACATATTCTACACGCTGCCTTAAAATCCAGAGCTCCACTTTCGCAAAAAAAAAAAAAAAAAAAAAAAAAAAATGTGCCAACGTTTCACATTTTGCTCTTCTTCCATTTTGTGAAATGGATACCTGGCTGGGTTATCTTATTTCAGTCTCTGTTGAAGTCACACGTTCTACTTGAAAGGCGCGTTTTTCTTTACGCGCGATTACATATCAGGGTGTTTGGTACCATGACTCTATAACACAATCCAAGCGAGCTTCACAATGAAAGAATGGTCTGCAGACGATATTAGCTTACAGGGTAGGTATGCACATTTTGAAAAAATGCAAAGTTCTTAAAATGTGTTTTTAAACAGCTGGCACTTTTCAACGTTAAAGGGAAGGAGTACGTTTGGTAATCACTCTTGAAATTAATGGCAGTAAAAAGTTACTTGGTTAGAAGTACAGCAGCTTTCGACAGTAAAAAGCATTTTGCGAACCATGTCACTTCGAAGTAAGGTGGTTATGGAAAAAAATATATCAGTTTTTATCCCCCAAAATTTCAATCTGAGAAACGTTACTGTCAGATACATTTCTCAGATTGTGTATTCCAATTACGGATTATTCTTTCTGTGTGGACACAAACACTCCGGATTTTCGACGATATCTCAAAAATGCTACCACCTTTTAGATGAGATTTTCACAGGTTAGTTAAATTGCATATTTCTACATTTATATAGAATTCAAACAGTCGAACGGCACCCAAAAAACCAAAGGTATCCGTTCCCTTAAAAACAGGGGGAAGAAAAATAGATTAACGACTCGAAATACTAACTATAAAAAGAACTCTATATAGTTCAAAGCTGCAGATTAAGAACTTAAGGGTTTGTGTCTGTTTGGAAACTAATGCAAGATACATTGGAAAGCAGCAATCTCATCAGTTGCCCTTCTAAAGAGTGGTAGGCACCGTTTAAATAAAGTTTAAATTCCACTGATGAGAATTGTTCTATCTTAGGGTTCAATTTCACCTTACATTATAATGCTGCATTCATTGAGCACACATAACAGTCGCTCACCCGTAATGTTATATCCACTCGCCTTAAAAAACATGGATCTCCAATAGGGCTAATTATTTGATCATGTTCAGCACTAAATGAGAAACCCATGCACATAGAAAATGAAAGATGATTCCTTCAAAACAATTACCACGAAAGGTTAGGTTGGTTATGCAGCCTGCTGACACAATGTCGCCCGGGGGGTACTACCATATTGCACAGTCGTCCAAACCTGGATTGATTTTAAACAAAAAGTATCCCGTCTCCGTTTCATCCCTCATCGCGGAGCGTGCTCTTCCCAGTAGTGGCCCCGGGACCTGGCTGCGAATTCCCGGGGGCGTTTGAGCAAACTCTCGGTCGGGGGGTGATGAAGATGCACTGGTGATACAACGTGATGACCAACGCACGGCGAGTTCCGCTCTTCTCTCCGAGGCAGGGCCGGGTGATGATGGGGCCGATCAACGGCAGAACACCCTTGCGATCGTAGGTGCCTCTCACAAGGTGTAAAATGTACCTCAAAACTCGTCCCTCAGATTAGAGTAAGCTTGCGAAAACAATACTCCACCTTAAAGGGACAGTACAATATTTAAAATAAAAGTCTTTCTAAGTCACAAGAAATTATGTCTTTAAAATTGACCACTGAACATTTCAATTTCAGGGAAACATTAAACATAAATGTCGTATTTTGTATTTACTTGTTATTTCCCTTCTTTGTAACCAGAACAGAGTTGAACATTCTCAAACACGACAGCTGGAAACATTTCGAAAACAAACATTTTCAAGTAGGCTTGTATGTTACAAATCATTCACCAATTGATTTCGGATAACAAACTAAAAAGACAGTCCTAACATGTTTTCAAAGTGAACCGACCAATTTCACCGAACAATATCGATAAAAGAACCGAGGTGACTAAACTTCCGTTTGATTCAATCGAATCCTTTGGAACTATGAGCAGTGAGTGATAAATTACCCATTTTGGTTATTTATGTCCACGTGGTCTTAGAAGACAAAGTAATCTAAAATTGTAATTCTTTCCTTTGCGCAAACCAAAGACAGTGTAGTCATTTCTCAGCAGTTTTCATCGTTTTCTTATATTGTTCCTTATCTTGATTCAAAAGAGTACATCTGCAAACGGAAGCAGTTTTGCAAGGTACGATCATGTGTCTCATTCTGATTTAAAGAGGGTACATCTTCGAAGAGCATCTTATTGTCCACAGGTACCGAATCTGTACCTTATCTTGTTTTAAAGAAAGTTAATCTGCACATAAAACTTTTGCCAATGCGACAACTTTTCTTAATTCAAAGAGAGAAACTCTACAAACCAGCAGCAGTTTTAACAATATATTTTACATTCCAAGCCCTATCCTAAATAGGCCCAGCAGAAATGCCTACTTGTTAAGAACACTGATACAGTCAACTTTGTCTTTTGAGATTCGGTCAACCTGTCTACGATATCTCAAACAAGTGGTGAGCAAGCTGGGCATAACTATACCGTAGAATGAAACAACAACAGAACAGATTGACGATCAATCTTTAACTTCATGCTGTCATCGTCTTGGTCATGGTCCCTGTATACACTAGTCATACGGTGTACTGTTTTTCATAATACTGAAAAGGCCAGTCTATTTGCCCTCCAAGTTTTAAGTCTGTTCAATTGACCTGAATGGCAGGAAACAAGATGCTGCCACATATAAAGCGTCCATTGACTAATGTCTTTATTTTTAGTTGGGCCAGTGGAAAGATCGCTTACCAAACTCTACCAAAAGAGTGCTCTGCACTTTGGGATCCAAGTCAAGTATTTATTAAACGTGTACTTCGGCATGTTGTGTTCTCTCACTTGAATTAGCAAACTACCTGGATCCTCTGTCCGAAATTCGCCCCAATCGTCGCATCTGTGATACTCAACAACAAGGCGTGTTGCCCGACTTGATTATTTAGTAAACACCGGATTAAAAAAGTCGCTGGAACAAAAAAAAATTGAGAGAAGAATTTAAAGAAACATACAAGGGTATCTTTTCCTCCCCTTTTATGATCTGCTTCCATGAAACATGAGGATATGTAACGGTACATCATTTGATATCTCTGACTCCTATCTTGTTAGTTTCGATCCGGGGCAAAATTTCTGATGATGGAGAGACTGAACTATATTGTAAGGGAAGCGGATTATGTGCGATTTGTATCGACACAATAAATCTGCTGCATTGCAATTTTCTCAGACTTTATAGTGCCGACCAGAAAAAATGCTGACAACTGACGAGCCCCTACACGCTAAGAGGCACCGTTTTAAAGGAACACGTCTAAGCGAGGGGAGGGGACCTTTGTGCCCACCCTCAACAGACAAAAGTACCAGCACAGACGGAGTTTGAAATAAAAAATAAAACAATATAAAAAATAATTAATAAATAAAAATAACAATTGTTATTATTATTTTGCAAAAACATATTTATAAGGAATACTTTCCAATTGAATTGAACAAGCGTTTGATAATTTTCGTTATTTAGATTCAAAACAGTCGTGCGGCATTTATTTTGTTCAACTTGATCCCCTGTAGACAATCATTTTCTTAGCATTTTCGGTGACGGACTTGAGTTTGCCCTTTAAAAAAAAATGGTCGACTCAATTTATCTGGCATGGTTCGTCAGGCTCAAGAATAATAGCTGGGTTGTGTTTATTTTATTATTATTATTTTTTTGGGGGGTTGGCATTTCATTCATAAAAGAAATAGTGGGATGGATAATCTGCTGTGATTCTACAGTGTTCAGTGTCATTCGGTATCAAATTCTATCATTTTGTTATTGTGGTCAATGGTGAGGTTGTAGTCCACCGCCACTTCCAATGGCTACGCTGTACTCTTGGGGTCATCAAAGAAGAGCAAGTAATTCATAGTTGTCCGTAAGCCCATTTGGGTCATTGTCTTGGTGCTTTTGTCCAAGCATTTTGACGTGACACCCCTCTCCCTCCCTCCCATCAAATCGCCCGGGGAGAGTCAGTGTCATATCACCCCTTCATCTGATGGGTGATGCGCACCGAGGATGGCAGGCGAGTTGTTAGCAGACCTCTCCCGGCGACTGTGATGGGCTGGGTGTGGCGGGGGAGACAGCTCCTTTCCTCCCGCGGATGGATCGAGTGGAACACGCTGAAAGATGTCAGGTGACATTATGAAAGAGCTCCGCTCTGCTGTCAAAGATGAACTGATCCACAGGTCCAGTGGGTATAAGTCTTAAAAGAGGAACTCCCCAGATGCACAACCGGTGACCGGTAACAAGACTAATTCTACCATTCCTGCTAGATGCTTACCCTTTGGACCAAGACAGCTTTACATTCAAAAGTAGATAATCCACTTCCACAGTTATCACAGATGAGTTACCTTTTAGCCTTAAGATCAAAATAGCATTTAAACGAAAAGTGTACATTTCTTGCTTATGGTAGCAGATAATGTGCACAATCTGTGGTCATGTTCGACGAATATCTGTGATTTATAGGAGCGTCTTTTCTCACTGTGATCCAAGTAAAAAAGTAAAATTGAAATGTTGAAGGGGAGGGGGGGAGAAATGCGTTAGTTACAACGATAAACAACATTACATGTCATACGTGACTAGAAACATTACACTACAGCTGCTAGTTGAGAATAAAGTAAAATACATTTGCGATATGAGCAGCCCTTTTTTTAAACAAGATATTTAGAAAGTTGTTTTTCCTAAGTTTGTACAGCATGTATTCGCAACCCTGAGTGTTAGGTGTCATGTTGAAAGCCCTTTGTCTGCTGAATCCATGCTGTAATGTTAAACGCATAAAAACAAAACAAACTTTCTCATTTCAGAATAGACGCGTTATTTTTATTTGAAACAAAGAAAGCAAATTTTAAGGTTCCCATGCAGTGATGCTGAATATTTATGTGAAAAATGAAGAGAAAAAAGTACTAAGTCATTCCTAAGGTACCGTTAGAACCAGAAAATGTACCCAAATTTTGAGCATATTATAGGAAACGGTTTAAAGGCAAAGTATACCTTTGGTTTTGGAGTCGTTCGATTATTTTTAGTCCTAGATAAATACAGATATATACAATAAAACTAACATTTGAAAATTTCAGTTCAAAAGGTGGTAGCGTTTCGGAGATATCGCCGAGAATCTGGAGCGGTTATGTCCACGCAGGAAGAACAACCCGTAATTGGAGCACACAATCTGAGAAACGTTTCATATACACGCATCAATCGTTTCTCAGTATATTTTGTTTAATCCCCTTTTCTAAAACCACATTCCTTAGAAGGGGGTAGTTTTTCAAAACGTAGTATCAATGGCAGCAGCGCTTCTTACCAAGTACGTTTTTTATAGAGATTACTTTTTGGAGTAACAACCAAAGGAATACCCTGACCCTTTAAGGATCGGCCCTATAGTCAATAAACCACTTCCGGTTAATTTGAATAAATATCCCGTTTCAAGTACTATTTCTTCTGACCATAAAAGTCAAAGGAACTTCCAGTTAAAAGTGTTGTATTTTATTTAAAATCATGGGAGATATTCCACCTTCAAATGCCTAACATTTTTGTCTTGAGCGTTCAGCTCGGAAAAGCCACGCGTGTTCGAATCCTGTCATCTGAATGTCACGTGTCTGCACGTCACTGTTTCTGGCGCATGCGTAGTGCTTTCGGGCCGATATAAATAGTCACAACCTTTTTTTCTGAAGCGGATGAATAATATTAAGACACAAGTTAACAACAGCAAGTTGACAAACTCCTTTCGGATTCCTTTAAACTTCAAGCTCGAATTAAGCCCTTGCGTGGTTGAAATTTAAGTGGCGAACAAATAACTAAACGGGGCCAAGTTCGTTGGCAAGTGGTGCGCGCACCGAATGCCGCTCGCTCCGATGGAGCGCCCGCTCTGTCGTGAAGGGAGACACAGCGAATGACAGACCGAGTCGCCTTGGACGAAATCAAGGGACATTTTTCTTTTGGTGCAAAAAAAAGGTAACCTACCTTCTTTTGAAGGCACAAGTCTTTAAGTTAACCCATAATCTGGGTCGGAACAAGATTAAAAAGCAAGCTGATGATAGAAATCTTTGAGGTGTAAGAAATAGAAAAACAAAATCCAGGTCAGCGGAGAAGTCAAGGGGAGAGATAATGTGTTGCAAAAAAAGTGGGGCTTTGGATGGACTCAATAAAGCTGTCTGTTGAAACCGAAATCTAACCAGGAATTGTGGCGACCTTAAATGCGACTGTTCTGTAAGAGAAATGCTATGGTATCTGTGAGTTTCGACCTCAATAGCTTTTAGGATGTCAAGCAAACTCGGCGCTGTCTTTTCAGCAAGTTTAGTCACGTGGCTTAAATCATTGCAGATCGTTATTTTCTAAACCTTGAATGAACAGAGATGCACCCTTGACGGGTGGGGGACAATATACAATATTTTGACGATCTGTTTTCAGGGTTTCTTTTCCTTTTTTGTGCCCCGTTCAAAACAAAAACAAACAAAAAATTCACATAATCCTTGGCTGTGAAATAGGTCCAACTTCATACAAGACTGTTTACAGGGAAAACGTAGATTCTTGGGTAATTGGGGGAGGGGGTGGAGATATTTATACACACACATATATGTTTCTATTTTATTTTTTTGATTTTACTTTTCACTTAATTGGACAGTAGCGTCTTGTTTCCTTCTTTTTTGGCAAATAATGACTCAACCTATTTAATCCGTTTAACCTCAGTGTTGAGTTGATCTAATTTGGGTGAGACCGCGTAGATGTGGGGATGTCCACCAGCTGAAACCAAGGACTTTAACAAAAGAGGACTGGATGTTCTAAAAAGAGCGAGGACGTCCTCCTCTCTTCACCCCAATGCCGCCCAAAAACCAAAGGTCATTAATGAGAAAACAAAGATGAATCCTCGATTTATGGTGTGAATATGTGGGTAGGTATACACATTCAAAGCAGGGACTTCAAACAAAAGGTGGCAATTTAAAAAAAAGGTTCCCGGTTGGATGAAGGTCCAAGTGTGTACAAAGCCAATGGGAACTGTTGGCAACAAGTAGAGGGACAATAGGAGGGCCCGTATTGAAGGTGTTTACTTGTGTGTGTGTGTGTATTTGAATTTGTTGTGAAAACAATGGGGTTCCATATTTGTCAGGACAAATAGTTGAACAAAGGGGGAGGGGGTCCACGATTGGGGGTCATTTCACGCTTGCGTGTGTGTGTGTGTGTGTGTCGGGGGTGTCAACTTTTAGGGGGGAAATTTAGTATTTTTGTCATCACCTGTTGTTGTTGTTGTTGTTGGTGTTGTTTTTTTTCACATTTCTACCACAGTGCAACCAAACTGAGACTAAAGGGTAAAAAAGGCTGGCACCTTCGGTCATAATGAAAGTCGGTATTTGTCATTGTTATTGCGAGTCAGGAAACACGACAAACATGGTGACGCCATGATATAAAAGCCTACCGCTCCCATTACCTTTTACAAAAAGCCCTGGTCCTTGGGCCTTGAGGCTAGTGTCATCAGCGCGTCACCACGCAACGTGGACTTTGAGCAGTGACGTCTCAGTGTTGAACCAAACGACACCATGACGACTCCCGCGAAAGCTTTCTATAACAGAAAACAAGACAGCAATATTTGAACAGTTCTGCTGTATACTAATGATACTCATGGTTCCCTTGTACACGAACATTAAAGACAAAACAACACCACAACAACAGGTACATCGAGAGATGTTGTAGAGAAATAACAAACAAGAAACGGCAATTTCTTGTGAAAATGTGTTAAGGTAGCTCACAAAATATTTTGAACATGACTGAAAAGCTTAGGCAATCCCACACAAGATCAAGGTTAACGTCCACCAATATTTTCTAGTCCAGTTCAGAACTAGGCCTACCCCGCAACAAAACCACCCGGGTCGGCCTTGAACGTACCACGGCCACGCGCTATTTGATTCGATCTTGAAGAAGGGTGACGGAAGAATACAGAGGCCATTATCCCGTTTGTCTACATATGCCGAAGCGATTGGGACCCATTATGCCCTACTAAAATGACCAGTAATTTAATATTTGTCTTTTTGAGATCCGTGTTTAAGAAGACGGATCCCTTTGTCGGCGCGGCATTCAATGGGAAAAGGCACTCTCTCCCACTTCGCTTGGGCACGTCAGCAGGTGGTACATCCGGGACATGTATTCCGCACAATTAAAAACTTTGATCTGCTTGGCCGGTTTTTTCCCGTTTTTCCTTTTTTAATAATACTTTTTCGGTGGTGCAACATTTGCTCAACTTGTCCGCTCTGGTGACGTCACAATGAGACATGGAGTACGGAGGCTGGTGGCGGAGGGGAGGGAGGCTGCGTGGAGAATGAACAATCAGTAATTCTGTTTTTTACGGGATTCTGGACCGAAATTGTATCAGGAAGTATGGTCGCTTGACGATTTCATATCTCTCACGCCTCGCGAGATTTACACATTTTAATTTCAGTCGGTCATACTGTGTTCATATCAAATGATTGTTGATTTTATTGTGTCATTGCCGAACCTTAAAGCTGATGTCACAAGAAGGTATTATTCCAGCCGGAAAATTAGTGTTTCACTTTAGAAAAGAGATGTTATAATAATAATAATAATTTGGGTTTGAACAAAGACAAATTGACTGGAGCGGGACTTGAACCAACGACCTCCGGATTAACGTACCGGGGCTCTATATACCAAATGAGCTATCCAGCCATATGTTGGCGGTCTCCCTACTAGTCAATATCTTTGTTGGGGGTGCCATAATAATACTAAATAATAGTAATAAGAATAGGCATTTGTAAAGCACCTAATAATCAATCTTAATAGATGGTCAGGGCGCCAGTAAATGAGGGAAAAACATTACATATCCAATGAAAAGAAATCAAAGTAACAATTAGGGAAAACATACAAGAAAAACAATGGATAACAACAACGCTATGAATTACAGAAATACATCTTGAAACAGTGAGTTCTGAGGGTCAATTTTGAAAGTGTGAACACCGGAAATATTACCAATAGGCCTAAGGAAGTACATTCCAGAGAAAAGATCCAGCATGTGCGAATAAGTCTGTGAGTTTTTGGAACAAAAAGTGAAAATGAATTGTAGGACCAAAGATGCCTAAAGGGATGATATTGAATGAACGGTTGGTATTTTACTCAGGAGCAGAACCTTGAAGGCAATGAAAAACAAGCAAAAGCAACTTAAATACAGTTCTAGAAGGCACAAGGAGCCGATGGAAATATTGTAGCACTGGTGTGATGTGACATTTCCGTCGAACTTCACATGCATTACGCGCGTACTGCAGGAATGCTTACTGGACAATATTTGAGAACGTGCCCTTGCATTTTATTATGACCAAAAGATAAGTAAATAAATATATTATGACAACATTGTTTACAGGAACCACCACAAGATACAAGTTGTTTCTTTCGTAGAGCCTGACAAGACCCATGTCTCTCGTGATAAATAAAGGAAAGTAATGATTAACGTAAGTAAGTCCATCGTGCAAAGTTCGTAAGAAAATTCTGTTTCTGTGTGTAGACGCTTTCCAATTTAAACCCCGTGCCCAATGTTTTGCCGGTGTACACCACAGACAGACTGCCGTGCGAAAAGACGTTGTCAAAGACGAAGTCATTAGCAGACTCCGAGGCCCGGCAGCTTTTCATCAAAATAGGGTCAGCTTTTCTACGGTTACACAGACACATCGTTCAAAGTTTTAACCAGGTCTACCTGGCAGGAACGGGAGAAAAAAAAAGTCATCTGTGCTCTGATTTATTTGGCTAACAGGGGAAACATTACACGGTTGCGGACAGAGAAGACAAACATTGAAACAAACAGGGCGGGGGTGTGAGTGAAAAGAAACAATTACTGAGATTGAAAGTTGTGTACTCCAGACTAAATGATAACATACAAGTAACTGTGTTTCAACGTTATCATTCTGTCACGCACATTATTTCCATGTACTTGTTTTTTTCCAATAGAGGGAGAAATTACTGATGCTAATAATATTTATAAAACGTGTTTTTGTATCATAGATTTTTCTCATAATGTTGTAGAAAAAAAACCCAAAAGACAGTAATTGTGTTTTCCAGACCGAATGGTAACATACAAAATGGATGTTCCAGCATTATCATTCTGCCATGAACATTCTTTTAATATACCTTTGGAGACAGAGGCAAAAAATATCTATCATGTGGTCATAATTGTTTCATAAACCATTTTTTAAATATAGATTTTCTCATATGACGTTACAGATTACGTATTGGACAACAACAAAAAACCAAAGAGAGTAAATGTGCATTTAATTCTAGACCGAATGGCGACATACACATAACAATGTTCCAACGTTTTCATTCTGTCACGAAAATTATCTCATGCATTTTTTTTTTGCTGTTGTTGTTTTTATTTATTTATTTTTATTTTTATTTATCTTTTTGCAATGGAGGGCGACTGATGCTCATAATAATTATAAAGTTGTGTTTTTAATACATATTTTTCTAAGTTACAGTTTTCGTATACACTTATTTTCATCTGCATGCAAGTATTCCCTATACTTACCTACAATTCATCGCCCTTTGCTTGATACCTATCCGGGCAGGTATAGCTTTCAAAGATCGAGTCTAATTTCTCCTCCACACAAACGCTAAATCTTTAATACTCCCAATAGTATCAATCATTTACCGATTGAAACTTCGCGACACTTGTCTCGATTTCAAATTCGGGGCTAATTTTCGTTTGGATTTTGTGATAATTGGATGAGATTTCTTGGGATATTAAAAACGGGAGTTATTTATGGGAGTGGAGCGTAACAAAAGAATAATCCTAATTATATGGAATGGAGAGATGAAACGTTGATGGTTTCGGAATAAGTTTTTCTGTGGCCAATTTGAGGTGATTTGTGGGCAGTTGCGGTCGTAAAAAATCTAGGATAACATATTGCCCCGCGGAAATATATATACACTGTCTTGAAGTGTTTAAGGACCATGATGGTCGATGCCACTCCAAACAATTTCCTTGCCATTATTTTAGGAAGTGGTCCTTTTTACTATTTGGTTGATTTGTTTTTGAATGTTGGTTTGGAACTGCAACAATCACTGTCATATAGAAAGGAGGGCAACTCCAAAAAGAAATAGAGTTCAACAATATCAACAAACAAGAACCCCTCAATAGTGTTTAAAAACAAACTTGATTCCTTGCAAAGGTTAGTTTGAATGTTTGACAAGTGGATGCCAACTGATTTTTCTTGCTATCAACAGTGGAAAACTTGATGCCAATTTAACAACATCACGTCACAATTTCAACTTGACAGTAACTTTTCCTTTCAGCTACGGTGTTAGTTACCGTTTCAAACGAAAGAAAAAAAGTTACACTTTGATAGAGCATTTAAAGGTTCACCTACTTTCAAATCAACCCAAGCAGTAAAAGTGACATGGACATGGTCCATCGGTGAGGGCTCACCGTTATCGTCTGGCCAACAACCTCCACTAAATCTACCATCCCCAAAGGAGTCCAGCCTGCCAGGGCGATACCCCCTTAAAGTTCCCAGTTCGCGCAAGTGACCGTGCAACCACAACTTCTGGTCGGAACCACGCGGCTGGTTTTCCACGCACGCCTTCGTCCAAACTGCGCAAAGACCCCCTTCGCCCTTGGGGCGTTTGGAGACGGAATTTGCGCATTATACGCCAAATTCTGTTTGGGTGATAGCATGAGTATATTTGAGATTGTTAGTGACGTGAGTCTATTAAGCTTAGTGGGATTAAAGGGGATATATTCAGCGGATTACACATCCCAACGTAAAGATAAAGAAACAGAGTGGGGACTGTGGGGACTGGGAATTGCAGGGCATGTCATTCCCTTAACGAGTCCAATCAAAAACTCAGTCGGCAGGGCAAGATCTTAAATCTTAAATGACCTTAAAATAAAAATAAAATACATATTTCTCTACAGTATTTTTTTTGTGTGTATCGGCTCGCATGATTCCCGGCTATTTTTGAAAACATTACAACCAACTGAGTCACCTTATGCTGCTACCTCATAAGCAAAAGGCTTACAACAATCTTTAAAAATATGGTTAAAACACATTTACAAAAACAATCTTGGACACCAAAATTAAACTTTAAAGCTCTATTATTTGATTTTAAAAAAATAAATAAAATATAAAAACCGAGGTTTTAACTCTATTTATTAACATGACGTTTACATGTACATTTCAGTTTTTGTAATATACATACAGATAGAAAAAACAAATATGTGTGTGAAGGAACACTACTATACAAATAAAAAAAATAGTCATTTTTATACCATTTATAAAGTTTAATTAATATGCACAAGTAGCACAATGGCGTTTAGGTGGTTGAAAGTGTTAACTATCAACTGGGCAAAAAATAGGTGATGGTTATTGAAGAACCACCCGTTTAAGTTTTAAAACAGGTTACAGTTAAACAGCTACTTGAGCAAAAACAGCTACATGAATGTCATTTCAACTTATTTATAATGCGTTTGTTTATCATTTACCTGTAATTTTGATTTACACTTCTGAATTTTTACGTAATTATCGATCAAAAAATCATGTTTTAATACTTTGACGTCATTTGTGGGAGAATGCCTTGTGCAACAAAGCGGCTATACAAAACGGAGCGCCCACAAATGACATCACATGAGTAATGACGTATAGAAGGGCTTTTGGCGATTCTTTGTGAAAAGCACTGGAGGATGGTATTCAAAATGACTGGTTTTATTTTATTTTATTTTATATTTTATATTTTACAATTAAAAAATATTTACTCTCATGTAAACTCAATTTCCTTACCAATTGAACACATTTTTAAATGAACTTCAGCAAAAATCACTTGTTGCCATTTTTGTTCAAGCTGGTCTTTAAGCGCAGGTTGGACTGTCAATAGTGCAAGTACACGCCTAAATTCAGTATTATTGTCAACAACTACTTGCAGCTAAGTTGATGAGCAACATGATTTATCCAGGTTAAAAGTACAGAATAAAAGTATTCCACAAGAGTGTAAACTCATTACGCCTCTAAGATATAGGGCGGCGTTTTTGTAAGCGGTAAAAACCATCCTCAGTTAAAGAATTTTGAGTGATGTTATTCCATTGAATTTCCATCGATTTCCCCCCGCTTTTTTTGTGTGTGTGGGTGTGTATAGCGACTGCTGTTCAGGGGCGGAGAGATTGAGCGGTGATTTTTTTTTTTTTTTTTTTTTTTTCGGGGAGAGAGCAGGGAAAATTTATGGAAGGCTCCTGTTAAGGTTTGTTCCCGCTGTGTGTATCTGCCTCTGCCCACCGAGCACAAACACATTAAGCCGACCGTAATCAGGTTACACCGGGGGAAGGACGTTCAGCAATGCGACTGCTCAACAAAGTTGAATAACTTTTCCCAGTGTCTTGTCCAAATATTATTTAGGGGTCAGAGAGTGAACGAGTGGGGGAATTTCCGGGGGATCAAACTTTTCAGCCGCACGATTACAGGTGGAAATATTGCTTAATACCCGACGCCGGTGAGAGGGTAACAAGGATGAAGGGTCTTCGGGCGGCCATCTTGGGGGAGCTGATGACATGATGCTTTTATTCAATTAATAAAAAAAAATATTATTCAATAACATTTTGAGCGTCTGTTAGTCCTAAATCGTGAGTCAATGAACTTCGCGTTTGCGCATGGCGCCCAAGAATTGTAAACCGTACAGTTGGACTTCTGGGGCGACAGTTTATATAATAATGCCCTTTTCACGTAAGAGCAATTTAGCAGAGGTCCCTTGCTTTATTTTAGCTTGGTTTTAAAAATGTAGTGACAAAATGCACTTTGTGCGAAAACTGATCCACGCACCTTGGATGAACTAATCAAATACCCTTTGTGTCAGTGAGGTTTCTCATTCACAGTAACAATCTAAGGTATCAATTGAATACAGAAAATGATATTACAGGGCACCAGTTAAAGTTATACTTCAAATGTCATTTTCAATGGTAGCCCGTTTCTTCTCAGTGTGACTTTCTCTGCTCTTATCAAATTTGAGCGTTTAGCAGTAACAGAAGTTCGGAACTGACTTCAGGCTCAACGACGGCCCGCGTGGGTCGTTAACTGCTTTATAGGCATAGACCTTTATCACGCTGCCACCATCTTGGTCATGTTCCTTGTATCCAATACCAGCAATGAATAATGACATTCATTGTACAAAAATGACCAGACTGTTTCTCCTTCCAGCCTCGGTTTGGTTACATTGATTTGAATGGGGGAAATCAAGATGGCTGCACCGTGATAAAAGGTCTATAATCCCTGGTTTAGAATTCTGGTTAAGTGGTTTTGAATATGTAAACTTTGGTCAAGGACAGAAATATCTCGTCGCATCAATATAACAAAAAAACTATTTCACTGAATGAGAGGGTGGCCTTCGCTTTCCATCTAAACCGGACCTTCATAAAAGGCGCAGACAAAAATACATACATAGATACATCCATTAATAGGGAAGATGTACAACTCGAAGATGCACACGTTTATCCGTGGTATGAAACGGCTAGCACGCGCTTTGTAGATGAATGTGGGCTCTCCTCGTCACCCCCAAGAATTACCCCCCCCCCCTTCCTGGACGAAGCAAGATCGCCGAACATCCACACTGGTCAAGCTGTTAAGACATCTAGATTGCAAGGGTCGTGGGTTCGAATCCCTTGGTCTGGTGCAATTCCTATTGCCTTGACGGCAACTTAAATAAGATCAAATTCTTGCACAAGTTTCTCAAATGGCACGTCTAGCAACTTTAATCAAAAAGCAAACCCTAAAGTGTATTTATCTGTGGGATATTTTAGATTAGGAGATTACATTCATAACGACCTCCGGTTTAAACGCACTATCCAACCAGCCTTTTAAAAAAATCATCGAATCAGGCGATCCCAATCGTACACAAACAACCGATAACACTTTATGTTTTATTTCACTTGCGGCAATCGAAATAAGCAATGGTGATACTAGGGTCTTTAGATACTATTTTATGGCCTCTGAAAGACATTTCAGACGGAAATATTTCATGGGAGGATTTGTACTTGTAGGGACTTTAATAATCAACGAAACTTCAGATTTGAAATATTTTCCTTTTTTTACGAGAACTACAAACCCTATATTTTGCCTTTAAGCGTAAAAATCAACAACTTATTGTTTTTCAAATGATCACAAAATGCTATATTATATCTTTAAGCTGTACGGTAGACGTGACTAAATCATAACCATACTGTTGACATTATGAATATGGTTTAAAAACAACCCCATAAAAACAAGCTTGATTTTAACCGAGTTCGACCTTTCTAAGCCCAAGGCAGTTTCCAAAGAACAAGCAAAAAAGAAAAAGAACCAATAATAGATCCACTAAGAAAAAAGTACACGTGTTGACTCCAACCCAAATGGCACATCCGGGTGGGTAAATTTTCTTTAAAAAGGTGCAACTGTGCCCAGGTGATGAAAAGCGCGCGAATTCGCTTTGAGGTTGAGTCACAAACGTCTGCTCGCAAAACCACACCTATCATTGCATAGCCGAGAGGGTTGTACACTGCCAAAAGATAATTCCACACACCTGGGAACCAATGTAGAATGACCATGATTGTGTCACACTTCAATGGAGAGTGATTCCTGAGTTTGTTGTGACTTTATAATCTATCATTTTTGCCCACATCGTGGGTTTTTTTGGGGGGTAGCAATCGGTGTCCCCTAAGAACGGGAGCCACAAATGTACGTGATTACCAGTGAAGGATTGTGACCGTTCTGGAGCGCGGGGAGCCACCTATCTCAGCACTGCATTCACCGTTGGCCCGGCTTGGTGCTTCCGTAGACAAACAACTGCTGATTGGAACTCAATTTTCATAAACTTGGGTAATGGGGAAACTTCCTTCCAAGCTTGTCTGAAATTGTGACATGCGCCCGAGGCTACATGCGTCATTTACTATAGGGGTGAGGAGGTGAACTGAAGGTGCAGATGATGACGGGGGAGGGGGTAGGAGGGTGCAGTTGGGGTTAAAAGGGGGTATCTACGTATGGGAGTTTATTACCCTTTTCGTGTAACTCCACCATTTTGAGCATGTTGTATGCAATATGACCAAGAGCACACCGAAGGTCTCCGACTAGTTTTGATCGTACAAGCCTCTTACGTTCATTTGAATGGAGAAACAAGACGTCCGGACCATGAACACAATTTTAAGAAGGATGGCACTTGGCAATTCAGCCATCTCTTTTAAAAGTTTACTAATGCTACTGGCAGACAGAGACGTGAAGAGAAGGTAACGATTGGCAAATGTCAACAGATAAATCGTTGATACATTATGTATAGATGTAATCAGTACAGAAGATGGTTACCAGACCGTTCATTACGAGATATCGCGGTAGCCTGAAACAGTTCAACCCATTATGTAATTTAATAACACACCGTGTATGATAATTTCAGTCGTCATAAACTACATGTCCGTCTCATTACCAAACGAGTACAGCAAAGACGATACTGAGACGATACCCGGGGAGTTTCACCCCAACCCCCGCCCCTTCACAGTTTGAACAGAGTCCAGAGAAATGAAGAGTTGGTGACATTCCGAAATGTACAAATTAAAATGTTCTCCCTTCAACTGATAATAGAGGAATATTAAGAAAGGAGGGTATAGACCAAGAGAAGAACATTGCACTATTAAGGAGAACATGAAAAAGAAAAAAAAGATGGCCACGGTATATCTTTGAATGGATGAATACCATCTATTGGTGTGAGCAGAGAATAGAAGAAAAGGATGCGGTGAAGAAGACGGTGCGATGCCCCTAACGTATCTTTGGACATGAAGCATCATGATGAATGACCAAAATTTTGCAACAACACCAGATGAATGTAACCTTTTGAAATGCCAACCATGAACAAGAACAGGGGGAAGGGATAGGAAAGACGAGATTGCTTAGATCATAGATTGAGAGGAGAAAATAAAAACAAGAGCAGCAACAAAAGTATTGGAGATGAATGGCAAAATTAAGGAGGGCAGCATCTTCAAATGAATGCAGCCTATTGACATGTCAGTCATGAATAGGAACGAAGGAGGGCAAGAGAAAGAGGAAAATGGGGAACAACTTTAACATTATGGCTTGACTAAACACGGACAAGAGCAGCAAGAAGTAAAGATGAATGAAAGAGAAGGGCAACATCTTCAAATGAATGCAGTCTATTGATATGATAGCCAAGAACGGGAGAAAGGATTGGGAACGAGGATTGAAACTTAATAACATAACACCTTGACTAAACATGGACAAGAACAGCAGCATCGTAAGACGGATTACAACAAGTATAGAGCGGGCAATTTATACGAATGCATTCTATTGATGTGGCAAACACGGAAAGGAGAAGGGGGTTGTTGAATAGGATTGAGCGATAAGTCGCCATGCCTTGGCTAGGACTGGGGCAGCAACAAAATGAGCATGCATAAAGAGGGAAATTCATACAGTGAATTAAATTACCCTTATTAATAATATTGCAATTAGGGGAGCATTTGAAGAGTTGGAAATTATATAATTCAACAAGATGCCTTGGCCAAAAATGGACACGAAAATCAAAAGGTAAAGAATGCTTTATAAGGGGTTCATATTCACTGGATGGCTTTGTCAATATGGCAAAGGAGGAAGGGAACAGTAGCAGAGGTCGATTTGGACGAAAACGGCGTACACCAGCATCATATTGGCCCAAACCAGGCCAAGAAGAGCAAGACAGAATGTACAAGGAGGGCTTCATTTTCACTGGATGAAAATGACTTCATCATTAGATGGCAACCAGGAATGGGAACAGTAAAATGGGTTAGGAGAGAATGGCGACAAAACGATAACATGCATAAGACCTGAAAAAACACGCGGTTGAATTGTATTTTAAGAGAGGTAAGCCTCGAGGTAAAGTCTAGCTGATGATACAATAGATCGTTTTCACATTGCTGACATTTGTTTTTGGAAGGGCAAAAAGTCTGGTGCCTTTTTGTGTAATGAGAATGGGTGTTTACTATTCTTATTGAAGACAGAGAACCTTAAAAAGGTGATGGCAGAATGATAAGGCATTATACCTTTAAGTTTCAAACCATCAAACTATATCAAATATCGGGACGAACAGATAAAAACAAACTACTAACAGTTTAACCTTGGGATAACCTATGCAAATGAGGTGCTGGAATGGTCGTTACGGCTCAGAGTGGGATTTCCGTTACACGGTGATTGACTTCCACAAGCAATTATTCCAAAAATATTTAGTTAAGCGCTCCAGTGATCTGAATTACACAACTAGGTCGTGCTAAGTTCTATTCATTGTAATGTGACTTTGTTGAACTTTTTAAATATATGTATATAAAGTTAGGTCTTATGTGGGTTTAGAAGCATTGCATGGTTATGTATCAATGCACATTTGGTTTGTGGTAACCGCATGAGTATTGGCTGTGTATATTTGCTTTTTGAGAATTTGTGTTTCTGCCGTAGAGAGAGAAACAGCAAGGCAAGTTATCAAAGAAGAAATCTACTCAGCAAAGTAGATATATTAGACATGGTGTCGCAAACTGAATATAAGTTAGAGATTAATTGGATATAAATTGTTCTTGGGGTAGCTTATTCTCTTGTGTTGGTGTTGGGATTTACTGTGTAAGAGTATACATTAATAGTGAGATATATGTTTCTTGTTGTATCAAAAGTTAATAGCGATTTGTGGTTGAGCAAAAAATATTTGACTAGAGCGGGATTTGAACCTACGACCTCCGGTTTAACGTGCCGGCGCTCCACCAACTGAGCTATCTAGCCCTTTGTTGGCGTTCTCTCTATTTTGTCAATATCTTGTTTAGGGGGTGTCAGTCCGAAGCCAACAAATTCAAAAGTCAAAAGTTAGAGTGTATCACTACAGTTGGGCTGGAGATGGATGGTCTGGTGAGCAGTACTGACAAATTGAAACTTTAGACCACCCACAAAATGGAACTGATTTCGTTGCAAGATCTGAAAATTTAACATTAGTAAACAAAGTTACCTTCGTTATTTATTATGTATTTGTATACTTCAATTAACAAACTTTTCGCAAGTATGTTGTTCAAGTATAGACGAAACCCCAAATGTCGTGCTATTGCTTTAAAACAATGTTCTTGACCCATCGAGAAATTTCTTCAAGTACTTAAAAACAAACGATGTTGTTGCTGCTGACAAGTTGCACACCAATGTGGGTCATTTCGCGGTCTTAAGTCAAAATAGACATCCCTTAATGACAAAATAAGTGTGCCAATGTTTCGCCAGCGTTGGAGATACATTTCTTGTTAAGGCATCCTGTGTATATAAGGATACATCATTTCCTACGCTTTCCCTATGGAGGGCCGTCTCGGTTGTGTTACGGATGTTCGGTGACAAACACTTCAAAAACCATAAAGTCTCTATTGTGTATCCTAACCGAAGCCCACCTTAGCTTGAGCGCAAGAAGACAGTGAACTTTTCAATGACGTGTCAGAAGCCATCTGGTTTTCGTTTTGTAGGATGGAAACGGCAGGGGGTGCTTAAGTCTACCATAGGAGGAACAGAGATTTGATGTTGAGGACTGAAGTAAGGAAAACCATTAGAAATGGATAACGGAGATAAACCCGCTGGATATAATAATGTATTTATTTTGACTTCAAAATTGCTGCATGTCATCAAACAAATTGGAAACAGGATACAACCGTCCGAAAGTCGTTAAAAACTCAATCTCATCAGTCCCATTTCTCTCGTTCTGCTTATTACAAGAGATAAGCCAGTAACAAACATACAATCATAAAAAGACTCATCCACAGGAGCATACATTGCGATGTTTACAACGTAGTTCAAGCAAAGTATACGTTCTTAAACTAGAGAGTCTGGAAGGATTGAACTCTCCTTGAGACGCTGATGTAAGTTGTTCTTTAAAGATACCACCGGAACGCCCCCACCCCCCCCCACACACACACAAAGAGCTCTATTTTGCAAACACTCTGTGGAAATTCCCTTGTTCTGTACACTTAAGAAAAAACTTATTCTTCAGCACTGTAAAAAGAAAAACACTATGTGGACGTGTGTAAGTCCACATAGTGTTTCAAGTCGCTACATTGTGTGAGTATCTTTTGTTCTCAGGTTCACATAATGTATGTAGCGCTTAAACACGTTTGCATATGGTGTAAACCGAGGACGCCCCTTTGTTCTCCCATTGTTTTGACTATTTTTAGCAACGTCTCCAATGGTTTTGTACACAAAAGCGAAGCGAGGACAGTCCTCGGTATGTCATTTTCCAGGGTCCTTTTTGTTACAGTCTTCGGTTTGATTACTTAGACATTTCCAGCAACACACAGACCAAGGTGAGCACATGTTTTTAGACTCGAAATGATCCCACTGAGCTAAAAAAATAAAAAAATAAAAAGTTGTGTAATGGATTTTTGGCGTGCGCATTAGGCCTACACGTGATTATTTCTACTGCTGCTATTGAAATAGGCAATGTTTTTTTTGTGTAAGGTTTTTAAAAACTATTTTGTCGACTTTGTCAGCATTTCAGACAACATTTTTCTCTGGAAGTTTGAAACTGGTCTTCATAATCGGGGAGCATTCAGGTCGATACTAAAATTCCACGCGATTATCAACCCTGTACTTTATCTTTAAGTTTGGTGGACAACAACATTGCCTCTGAGGGCGCCCTTCTGGGTACCTCACAAAACCAATCCCCAAAAGTAGACTGCTTGCTGGAGACAAGACTACAGTCGATTGGTAGGATGTTATTGTACACAAATTATACACAACCCACTGAGACGGAAGTGGGTCAAGTTTGCAGAAGTGCTTAACCCCAATACGAGATAATAATGATTGGGGAGGGTGAGATGGAGTTCACACTCCGCCATACCTCGCTTAAGGTTACTGGGGCAAAAATAATGTCCCGTTGCAAGCGAGAGAGAGAGAGTACATGTGGGCATGGCTGCTACTCAACACTAACAACAAAAACACACATAAATAAACAAGGTAGTCTAGCGCACAATACAAATCAAGCACATGGATTTGGGGGGAAAAAATGTTTTCACGCATTGGCACAATGGTAACAATCACCGCGTTAGTTCAGGTCTTACAATGGAATGAATGGACCCCCGTGGAGCACTTGGGCCCTAACATAGTTCCTGAAAAATAATCCATGTAACTTATATTTTCTATCTTCATTCATTCATTAGTTTTAAATTTTGATTCGGGGGTGAGCATTGTTTGTTCATTAATAATAACATCAGAATTACTGTCAAGTGTGGAGGCCTACTATGAACTGATAAACGGGTTGTAGACGTCTACACAGTAAATAGGGTATGTAGCCGTAGACGAAAAGTTTAACTGCTAGACTAACGAGCGAATCGTACAGAGCAGGGTGCCGTCTTGTAAAAAGACGTTCCAAAAATGTTCTACCCAATTAAATGTTGCATAGTATTCACATTATAAATTGTATTGGTTTCGTAATATTTGCATTCATCGTCAGTTTGACTCCCCTATGTTTGTCAATCCAACGGTAGCGATAGTACTAAGTCATATTGGATTATAAAGGGAACAGACTAGTCTGCCTTCCAGCCTCAGTTTGGTATACGTTGGGATAATAGAAGAAACAATTGCTGCCCCATGATTAAAGTCCATTGGAACACCGGTCAGTGATCTAGAGGCTGTTTTACGCACAGACCTTTACTAATGTTTTCTCGGAAATGACTGCATGTCAGGTGGAATGAATTATCGGGAAGTCTGGTACCATTCCTCTTGTTCAAGTATGATTAAAGATTATACAACTTTTTGTCTAGGTTATTACAAACGTAATTGTGCTACACGAGGGTTCAGTAAGGTCAAGTCACCCTGCCCCTGATGATTAGATGATGGTTGGCGACCTGCGTGGTTAGTGTACATACATAATTCTTGCTCTTTTTCCATTTCATAGCAGTGTCACCAAACCGAGGCTGTGAGGTAAATAGTCTGGTTTCGTTTCCATTTATTAGCGTTTGGATTATCAATAACAATGGATGTATCACAATTTGAACGAGTTTATAAAGAAACGCGTTCTAGTTTAGAGTGGTACCTTTCTTAGCAACATATTAAATACACATGTTATGTCTTCGGGGAATATGACAGACAGATAACATCGTCTCGGCATGTCGTTGATATATATATATTTTTACATGAAACATGAGCTACATGGTCAACAACATAAACCCAAATAAATAAATTAAAATCAATCCATCCACAGAATGGGGTACTTCTAGACGGGAGACTGGACATCCTAGAGTAAACTGCATTGTGCCGCGTAAGACCTGTCGGCTTTGTGATTTCCTACCACCACCTTGGATTAGCCATCAATGCTACCGTACTTTTTGCTGTGTCCAAATGCAAATGAAGAGATCATTTTCGGATCCGTCCAATCTTTTCTACCGGGCCCTAACCCAGATATCACACGAAGCTTTGGCTTTGAAAAAGAAGAAGAAAGATCCGTTTAATTTGATTGGGCTCAAAATGACAGCACGCCACCGTGGAGCTTTAGTCCATGCGCAAATACATGAATTCTCACTGAACTTTGGGATAGACTCTGCGCACAATCCCCTGGCTACTGTCACAACAGGCCTTAGTCAAATAATAATTCGCGCCCGTTTTGGGATGAAATTCGTCTGCAAACCCGCAGCTGATACCGCTAAGAACACCCGAAGGACGGTCGGCGGGTCGTCCCTTGGTCCGCTGCAAATATTTGGACGTTGTTATTAAAATACAAGCATGGGAGTTTGCGGTGCACGGCCCGCGTTCTATCTGGGGTAGACGTACTATGGTGAGCTTTTTAAGAACAACTTCCCGTAATCGTAGGCACTATGTGTGGCATTGATTTTATCCTGACACGCTTTCAAAATATATGTAGCCTAATTTAAAGTGGGCAGATGTGTGCTATGAACGCTGACCGGTCTGCTAAAAGCGAAGTTTTGTTTCAATGGATACTGTTCACTGAATTTGCGACGAGGCACTTTTTTTTTTTTTTTTTTT
>CM021538.1:2494030-2530639 GCA_010994315.2 Pisaster ochraceus | reverse complement strand
CCCCCCCCCCCATTTCATTCCTATATGTATTTTCTGTTTCGATGATCCAGTCATAGCAAAACTTTTTATCAATGTTTTTCCAGCAGTGAATCAAAAAATATAAGTAAATAAAAACACGTTTACTTTTATTGTTTTAATTATTCATTTTAAATTTACTTATGATCACGACTGACTACGAACTTTATATTAAGGCGACTCAACAGGTGCCATGGTGCGCGGCTTTCAACGTATGTTATTTTTGTTTAAACTAGTTCATAAGTTATGTTAAATCCTTAACACCAGCAATTATATGAGAGCGTTTGTAAGCTTTGTTGACGCTTGTACAACGTAAACCACTGCATTGTTTATTTGGCCTATACACAAAACAAAATTGTTGACCTTAAGTCACGTGTTGTATGTATTGTTATCTTATCGCAATTCGGTCTAATTAAAGAACACCAATAAACACATTTCTCCATAAACTCAATTTCAAGGCTAGCTATCGAGTTGACACAATAGTAAGGTCAGAATCAACAACAACGGCCAAGGCAATGTAATTAAACAATCATTTATTCAAGCCAAGCCCTCCCTTTCACTCCCTGCAGCTTGTTTGTGGCTTGTTTCCGCCTGGAGGCGCGTGCCCCACGCCCGATGACCCAATTTTTTCCGACGAATTAGTTCCGACGTCCACCGGTGGTCAGAGGGGCCCCTCTGTGAAGTTGTCCTTAGTCGGGGATTGCGGCTTACTAGAGTGTTCCCACCCACGTCTTAGCGTGTTTCTTCATACACGATTACCCTGCCCCCTATGATGGGATTAAACCGGGATGCTGAGCTGTCGGGACAGCGTAGGAAACTAGGCCAACGTAAATGTTATTCCACCGAATCAATACGCAATATTAATATTTTCGTTGCGCCCTTTCACACGGGGTTGAAAAAGGACGGCTCTAGATGAAACGGCTTTAACGTGGCTGTGCTGTTATCAGCTAGCTGGGTCGAATCGATGAATCGTTGATGCCCTAGTTAGCGCAGGTTGTTGTTTTTCTTAAACCAAAAGTCGGTCAAACGTACGGTTATGAACGCGGGAACGGCAAACTGCTATTGTTAAAATGTGGTCTTTGCCAAATCGTCCGGGAAACGGTGCATTGAGCTACCCCTGCACCAGTCGAGGGCGACGGACAAGTGAGCTACTCTCACCGGCTGGACTATTTTTATACGCCCTGGCTGAGCTGTTGCTTTTTACACAAACCCAAACTCTTCAGGCATTCATTATTCTGAATTGACAAAAAATTTCCACCAGAATAAAAACATCCATCGAGAGCTTTGTTTTCTTTGGGGCCAACTACACATAAAGACTAAACTCAGGGGAGCTTTGTTGGTGCTTTTTCCAAGAAATCATTCCTTTTAAGAAGGTGGTGGTTGGCTGTTTGATTTACACGTTTTAAAAGCACTAATGGTGTTATATCGCTAACCCATTTACTGCAATTACAGAATAAACCTGCGGACATCATTGGCTCCGTTTACAAACTTTTGAGCGCCACTTTGAGCGTAAACGGTTGATTATATCTTGTTAGACCGCAGCAAAATATTTTGCCAAAGATACAAGTTGTAAACACTGTGAATTTAAAAAAGGTAGTTTTATTGACATTACAAATTCTTATGATAACCTATGCATCAATAATGTATGATGAAATAATGTTTGGTAACGATGGTTGGCTATATTGCCAAAAGCTTAGGGTTACCCCGCCCTTTTTTGTTTCCCGGATGTATTGCCGCCATTGACGAACCTCATCATGGACTCATCGGTCACAGTACACTTTTTTTTTTCCTTTCATTGCATGAACTTCGACAGCAAATAAGAACTTCACTTCGCAGCAAATGTTAGAGAAATTTAGGGGTCGATGAAATAAATCATTATTAGCAATATATTATTGGCTCAAAGGGAATTCAGAAGGGACTGGGTTTTGTTTATTCGTTTTGAGCTTCTTTTTTTTTATCTTCTTCTTCTTCTTTCCAGCCTCGTTTTAATAACATCGATAAATGGAAACATCTGAATAGATTCTGTATCATGGAAAAGGTCTTTCTCTCAACGATACACCTTTATCATCCTGCCATGAGCAAAGTCCCTTGTATGCTATAGCAGTCATGGCAAGTGCTATTTATAAAAAAACAAATATAAACCTGACTACTTTACCCCCTCTCTATTTGGTAACATTGGATGAGACAAATGCCCGCATCGTGACTAAAGGCTTCACAAGATTAAGAAACTTTCTGATCACCCCCCTTGCACTTTATCTGTGCCTTTACCGTCAGCACCCTCCCCAAATCGGAGACGTTGATGTCCCCTTTGTGTGTACCTATACAGGACCCCTGACCAGCTCATCCAGACTGAATAACAGCCGTGTATTGATTGTGCAATGCGGTGTTTCGTCTGCAAACTGGAGCGTGGGTAATTGACTGACCCAGAATGCAATATCTTACGGGTGTTGTTTCCCCTGATGTTTTCCCCGTTTTTCTTTTTATGGCAAGAACAGAAAATATAAATAAAAATCTACAGAAACATATGAATGTAAACAAGGTTGAGGAGGGGGGGGGTATCAGTTATCCAAAAGTGGCTGAACCTTTTACCTTTAAAAGCACTATTAAGCAGGCGGTAATGTGTTCGCTGGTACTTTGCACTTGTGGCTTTTAGTTCACACTGTCGCTTGACTGGTTCCGGCACATATCGCATGCAACCCCGGTTGAGTTCACACGCTGACTGCAAGTGCGGTTCATACCTTGTGGCGAGTAATGCATTCTGGGAGTCAGTGAAGGATTTAAGCCGGAGCCAGAGAAGGCGGTGACCCGGAAGTGAAACGATCTGAAACCAACCACGTGTGGATTGTATAACATAATTGATTTGTTTTGTTTTAGTGTCGAGTGGCTGCGTTTTAAAGAGGCAGGTACTCTTCTTATATTGCTGCAGGAATGAGCTGGTTGGTGGTTTAAGAATTCGTGTAAAGATTGTCACAGTTTATAGAGGGCATTTTACTTTTTTTCAAAAATCATAATGTACGAACTCATCCGAGTACGAAATACTGTTTATGGTTGAGAAAATAATTGTTTTTGCACCGTTGCTTATTTCGATACCCGCTTTCGAAATAAGCCCGACGTTAACCTGCAAAATCACTGACAGAACATACACCGTTTTTTATTTCTGTCCAGCTCTTTTGTTTTTACCCAAAGAGTGACAGATTTACAGAGGTTGATTGTTTTGTGTGTTTATTAGAAGATGGAAATCAATTCATTCTTTAAAAAAAAGGCTACTTTCCGTTTGACTAAAAAGGTGTTGTGACTTGTGAACCACTCACAACCAATGATATTGTTCTTTATGTTCTGATAACCTTACTTTTGCTTAGCAAAAGTTATATTTGGTTAGCAATTTTGTAACAGCTCTATTTGGGCCAAGCTGACCACCAACAAAGGAATTAAAGGTTAAACATTTAACACACGTCCATACAATCAACCAGTGTTAGCATTTATCATTCCTAAATGCACGTTTTGAAAAAATAAAAAAAAAATAAGAAAAAAGGAACAATGAAAACAGCGGAAATTGTTTATGTTCCTTTATTTGTTGTTTTGATTTGTTAAATAGTACAAAAGAACTACATTTTTGAAGGACAATGTGCTAAAACATGGCAGATATCCTCATTAGCATTTGAAAAAAAGTAATTTAAGTACGCTTTCAGATCGAACAGTCTTTTTTTTTAAGGAACAATATCACTCAAAATCATGTTTATATGTGTTGCAATATCACCCCCAAAACTACAATTGAAACAAACCACTATAACAGTTTTCCTTTCACGGCAAGAGAGGGGGGAAAACCGCAGCACAAAACATGTAGAGACCGGTTAGTGGGTTCTTTGTACTTAGTAGTCATTCATTGTCTGTCATTTTGTTCTCACAACAGATGCCATATTTTCTTTAGAAATTCATTGAGTAAAATAATTGACCGCAGAAATGAATCAACAGACCGCAGGGAGTGAAGGGAAGAAAATTATGATGTACATCAATTAGTTAATTACTAATCAAATAATGGTGGAGCGAAAGGCTGTTGCATACAGTATTTTATTGTTGTTTGGGGGCAATTTCTGAAAAAAAGTTTGTTTTCGTCTACAACAAACATAATGCAGAGAAGTTTAGTATAAATGGTACTGCGGATACTAATATGAAAGAGACGTTTATTTTTGTTAAGAACAGGTTGTTATTGCTTAAATTGGTTTTGCTTTAGTGAGCATGGTTTTAGATGTACAGCGGAATAAACATCGGCTGTCTTTAAGAACTTTCCAATTAAAACATGTTTTTTTGTCTGAAACAATTCATACAACTTTTAAAAAGAGAGCTCGAATTGAAAGACACAAATACAAAAACATTAAAATAGAGATGCCCTTGGGCAATCAACTTCAATTCCACACCCAGGCAAGCTTAATTTCTTTGCCTCAATTCAATCCGAAAAATAATATTCTCTCCCTTCTTTTGAAGAGGGAGGTGTTCTACTTTTATCCAACATTTTTTATTAAGCCCCCCCCCTCTTTTTCCTTTCCCCCTTTCTTTTCTCTTTAGAACTGCGTGGTCTATGGTTTTTACTTAAATGTTACTATGGACCACCATAGAAACAAATTTATTACTTCATTGGTACATCCTAGGTAGGGCCTACTTTGTCTTTCTTTCATTGTTGACTAGCTGGTGTATTTTCTCGTTGATGAATAAATCTAATCGAATTTAATTTGTTGTTCCATTGCATGCGAACGTACCCTTTAAAGGTACTTTGTGATTTAAACAACCAAACAAACACTTTTCTGTAGACGTTTTCCTATTATCTTTAAAAAGACTGTCAAAGCCCTCGTCTTGAAGTGAATGCTAAAATGAAAGCAGACAAATTGGACCATTTTTTGTTGTTTTTGGACGTTTGAATGAAAGTACAGGAGAGTGAAGAGACGGCAAACCAACAGACGAATCACGCCATATTGCGACCACACTGCGTGCATTAGGCACGACAGAGACCTAAGTGACAATTCTTGCATGTGAATCGATTGTGTTTTGGAGCCATTATTTCATTAACTACGCGGGAAAGTATGTCGCTGTGTTACCAAAAATTAGGCAATTAAATTTAGTAAAAAATCATGAATACTATTACCACGGACAAATGGCCCCTTTTTCCCGGCGAGAAGGGGGTAATTGACTAGCAAGACCAGACGGGTGGCCGTAGTGTCGAATCACAGCTCTTGTGTTTCGATTGAGAACAAAAATAAAAGCGCGAAAAAGCAGACGACATTGTCATCGGACATATTTTAACAAGTTATGGCGTGGCCCGAATTTAAGGCTAACCTAATTAAGTGCTGTTAGTTCAAATAAAGATAATGTTGAAAGATATTCATGGCTGCAGTTTATGCCATTTGCATAGCATGGTGTGATTTACCCTTCGGATGTTTCATGTCCACTATTTTTGCAAATACTTTTTTTTTTACATTTGAAAGTAGGCATACAAGAAAAGAAAAATCAATCCTTTTTTATAAAACAAAATATGTTGTACAGAAGTTTATTAGACGTAACAACATTCTACTAATTAAAAAAAAAAAAAAATTCAAATCATTTTTATTGAAAGGTATAATGACAAACACAAATTAATTTTTTTAATATACCTCTGTTCAAGAAAACATTGAAGAAAACAATTTGCTTTTCCCGAATAGTAATTCTATGTTTTCACAAATCTATGATCACCCAACCAAAATGCAGAAAATAACACCTTGCTATTACAAGGTGTTACATGTTTGGGTCTAATAATTCATAATTTTTTTTTTTTTTTAAACCTGTATAGAAATAAATAATGATAAGCGCTTTGAGACGCCCGGGGATAAAGGGCTATAAACAAAAAGTTTAAGAAATAAACTTCCTTTTTGTACACTATTTTATATTAGTCATTAGCATTTTCTTTAATGGAAATTTACTATGAGTAATAGGCCTAGAGCTCATAGGCATATCATTCTTCCGACGTATTATTAAACATAGTTCACATTCAGGCTGTGAATTTTTTTCTCAGCCAATGGAATTATTGTTACTAGTAGTATTACAATTATAATGTATTCATTCATTTTTAAGAAAACAATCATACAATATAAAAATAGTCTGTTCGTACCCCCAAAAAGGGGGAAGGGGCGGTTGTGGCCCATACAAGTTGGCCAGAATTAAGAACAGTGTACTAAAACACTGTGACTTGAAAGTCTGCTAATCCTAACTTGAAAATGGGAACGCTAAAAGTAGAATAGAATGTCCTAGTCTCGCGTGTGTTCGAATGATACGACCGTTGAAGAACGAGAGTTTAGTTCCTTTACACCTTGAGAAATAACAGTTTAGAGACCATAAAGCAATGGTCCACAAAGTATTTGTATACGCCGGGAAACCTGCAGAAGTCAGAAAACTTACAATATCAACTTCAACTTTAATACGAAACTTCGTAATAACATACAGATTAATTGATATGTTGTATTTAAGACTAATTAGTAATATTGCACGAGCAGACGACACGCACAGCACAGCGATTTCATTCTCTGAAAGTTTACCTAAGCATTGTGGGAAAGTCTGATAGCCGCCACGCGTAATGCAATGTCTTTAATACATGGATACCAGACTATACTGGTTCAGCACAGCGCACGCAGACAAGTTAACTTTTGGTGGATAACAATGTGTTCGGTATCGTTTTTTGGTCTTTTGAACCGGCGTTATTTTCAGGGCTGAAAAACCACTACCTAGGCCCAGCAAGAATACACTGGTATCTTTGTGTTCCAAAGGTAAGTTAAATTATAAATTGAAAAAAATTCAAAACATAAATCCATGCTTATAGTGGCTTTATAAAAAAATAGCTGTCAGTGTCACTTCGGTATCGCTGTTGTAAAACTCATGTGTTTTCACGTTGAAATTGTTCGTCGACACTTTTCTGACTGGTTGCAAAAGTTCAAACTTTTGCAGGTAATTTTCGTCGCCGAAGCGTTTACATAGGACTTAAGTATCAACCCTATTATGGTCTATGATTAAGGAAATGGGGTTAGCTTACCTTTAATTAATGGTATCCCACTTTATTCCTGCATAATTTGATAAAGGTCGAACGGAAAAATGAGCAGCTGGTGTTACGTGGGTCGCGGCACTCCTCTTTAAGAAGCACAACTCTTGAGGGCGTTACTTTTTTTAATCCGCACGCGCATTGTTTCTGCTCACTGAGTGGAAGTGCTTACGAAAAAACTTTTAACTGCAGTTGAAAGTGAGTCGTGGGTGTGAAGATGTGCTCACACAGTAAGTCCTTTTATCTATTGTGTAATATTATGTTTGACTGAAGTTTGAATAACCTTCAGTTGTCAGTTTAAACTTGATATCTTTTTTTAAAACCCCAAATGTTCCGAGTATATTGGTTCGTCGAATGCAAATACATGACAATATCCCCACACGTGACGTGTGGCACGGTCTTTGACAATCTGGTTGAAACCTTATGTCAAAAACCTTGCCTCACTGCGGGCTAAATGCCGTCTTGAATGAAACAAACTTGTTTAAATGTACCTTGTCATGTAATATTAAGTAGGCCACTGGTACTCTAATGTCAACAGGTTGTATTCAGTTCCATGTACATAGGCATTGCAACAAACAAGAAAAGAGGATCATGTGTCTGTCTATAGTATCTCTCGGCCCCAAATGCTGAAAAATGCAGATCTACCGATGTCAATGGTAAGTTTGAAACCATTCTTGCCATTCAGGCTCACTGCTACACTGACTGGTCATAAATTGCCATGCTCTTCTTACACTGAAGGTACTGGATGACATGTTTTTACTAAAAAAATGAGCCAGGTTCGGCAGTGGGGGAGGGGGCTGCATTGTCACTCCATTTGCATTCACTGGGGGTTCCTTTATGAAGTACATTTGTGTGCCTTTTGAATAGGATCACAACTGAAATGTTTTCATGGTACCCTCGGAGCATTGTGAGGCACCAATGATCCTCACACAGTCAGTGTATTAGGGGTGCAGTATCATGTGCCACAGCCTCATGGATAGGAATTGTAAACACACAACTTTGTCTGTAAATCAACGATTTGAAGGTCATTGTTTATTAATATGGTCCAAAGTTGTGCCCTGGGGTTTGTTGACTCTCAGTCTGGGCATTTTGGGTATTCTAGACCCCCAAAATGTCAAAATTTGGCTAATGAGCATAGAGCCCTTTATCCAAGTTGAAGTCTGGCGTGTTAACTCTATCAAGAACATGTTTTCATGTTCGATGCACATAGCTACAATATTATAAACGACTAACCTCCAAAAAAATTGAAAAGAAAAGATTAATTGTCTTGACCTAAAACTAATCAATTTTATTTCAATCTTTTATTTGTTATTTAGCATTTAGCATTTGTTAATATGGGGACCTCATATAGTACAGTATACCTGTAGATTCAAGACTTGGGTTGAAGACCAAGAATGGAACCTGAGGTCAAGGGTCGAGGATGAAAACTTGAAGTCAGAGGGCAGGGTCAACTTGTGACTGGCCTTAATATTAATGGACACCAATTTTGGTGTTCATGGTGCATAAACACTTTACCCTGGTCACTGGACCATCTCAGCTCCCTGGTGACTATACAGCCTGTGCTGCCAAGTGAAATGTATTTAGGGAACTATGCTAAATCAACCACAGGAACCATATTCCATCACAGATATTATAGTTAAGTGTCTTGCCTAAGGACACAAGCGTCATGACCGGGATTCAAACCCACATCCTGATGACTTGGCCACAACTAGAACTTGAGTCAGGTGCACTATACCACCATGATACACCACAGTCTTGTGACTTAAGTTCAAAGCACACAGTACTGACTTCCACAACCAAATCACATCTCAACGTTCAGTTTTCATGGCTGTTGTTTGTGTGGTGACCATTAAGACTATGTACCTATTTTTGCTGGTCTGGTGTTAACTTGACAATCAGTTGTTTCCTCGCATCTTGGTCTTGTCCTCTAACTTCATCCTGGTAAGGTATGAAGCTCCCAAATCATTTAGATTTTACATTTTGTGAACATCAACTGCAACTTGTGTCAAAACTTTCTTGAAAAAACAATGTTGTCAATTCAGTGAAATCCACATGTCAAAAGCATGTACAAATTTACAAAGGAAGAGGTATCCATGAGTTAGGTGCAATCCCACTCAACTTCTACATTGTTTTCAAGAAGTATTTCTCATAACACATGGAATTTTATCAGTGACACATACTGGCATAACAAGGATGCCTTCGTGCACACATTGAACAATCTTTTTTATTTGAATAACTTTTCACTTTCCTTGTTTTTTGTTGTTGTTGTTGTTTTGGTTTGTTTTCATTTCCAATCACCCCACCCCCTAAAGATAAATAAACTAATTTGTATCCAGAATGTTGTTTGAATACACAGTTTTATCCTTTCTGTATCTTGAGCATTGTTTCCTCTTTCACCAATCAGTGTTCCATCCTTGATTTACCTGCCATTGTAGGCTTGCTTATTTCCACAGTCTATTTTACAGGTGACCTGGTGTCATTTGTGATTGGGGCAAGTCTTTCTCTGCATGAAGTCTACCCAAGGGAAGTGCTTTGTTTTTTCCCCATTTGATCTTGCTTGTGGTGTGTGAACACCGGTATCTTGTCAACATTGTGATGACAGCGTCTACCCGCTTCCTCTCCACCAATACAGACTTCAACAAAGGTATGTGTCTTGCTCATAAACAAATTAATATCGCTTATTAGAAAGAGATTGAGTTGTCGTTATAAGTCATACATCCGAGACATTGTCATCTTCCTGTGGTTGTTGGGAACTAGTCAGGTGTGTATAAAGGGTCACGGCTCAACCGAAGAGCAGAACAACAGTAGTAATTAAACATGCCATCCAGCTGCTTGAGCTGCCTTGCTTGATTTGCAGTTAGAGCAAAAATAATATGGTGATTTTTTTTTACCTGTCATGCATGCGCAGAAGCAAGCTAAAGTACAAAACAATGCACCGCTCTTTTCTTCTTCAAATTGTTTGAGTGTAAAAGTGTATGTGTTAACAATAAATTTGCATGGGCAATAGGAGTACAATTTGCACTGTTTGAGTTGTCTTTTTGTGTGTAGGAATAATCCATGGTCAAGGCCACCCCAAAGCCCTTCACATAGGCAATGGCATCATCTAAAATTTGTAAAGATCAGTCAAATGTATGGTTTGACTTTATTCTAACTGCAATTTATATCTTCATAAACTGTACTAATAACTAAGTTAGTAGCATAACCAATAATTTCCCATGGGGGGATGAGGGTAGATACTTTTTTGGGGTAAGGGCAGGTGTTCTGAGCGGTGCAGGGGCAGTCTTGCATTCAGAGCCTTTTACATGGTATTAAACTACAATGTCAAGTTCTTCTTCATCCTTTGTGCAGACCATTTCTACCCGTTGGTCTTTCCAGCAGATGAAATACGTTTTGCCACCGTCAAAAGAATCTACACCTCTAGCCACAAGTCAAACCAAATAAGTTAATTGTTAAATACTTAAGAATACTCCAGAATATATATTTCCTATCACCATGTAACCTGTGACATCACAATTGTTCACAAAAGAGCTACAGAGCCCAGGCTTCCTGCAGGTAGTGAACAACCCAATGGATACTCTATGGAGATTGCACTGTCTGATATTTTTTCTTTTTATCAACTTCTGATATGAAGAAAGGGGGGCACATCTCAAAACCTGCTCAGCTGTTTTTTTTATAACTGTTGAATTGATGTGGTAATTATGACACAAAAAAATGTGAAATTTCCCATATGACCAGTGTATAGTATCACGCCTGACAAATGTAATTTGGAACGTACAAGGTCACTCTTTTTTTGTAGATGAAGGTTACATGGACAAATGGGTGGGAAGAGATATTCATACTTCTGTGTAATGGACAATATTGCAGAGTAGCTCCCCTTACTCATCCAGCAAGCTGAGTGGTCTAGCACATCAGACTCAACTTCTGGTGGATGAGTCGATAGAGTATGGGCTCGAGTCCTGATGGGCCGTACTTTTCACACTGATTACAAATTTTCTGCTTAGCAAAAATTAGCAGGAAACCAGTTGCGAATAGTACACGTGACATGGTATTTTGGCTGGTAACCTTATTCTCGTAAGCAAGTTTGTTTGAGCATAGCTACTAGGGCCAGGTCTACAGATTGCAACAAGTATTTTTTTTGTCACCCCGAAGCCCTACATGTAAGTTTATTCATGACTTTGGAACACTGCAAAAACATGGGTGTTAAAAATGACACCGTGGGTGCTGTCAAATATAGATACCAAAATAGAATTAAAATTTACACCATAAGGTGTTATCAAAAAATAACACTAATTTCTGTCAAAATAATATTATGTTAATTTTGATTCTTCTTTTGGTATCTATTAGTGACAACACCCATGGTGTCAATTTTTACACCCCAGTTTTTACAGTTTTTGTGCAGAGTGATATAATGGTGTTATTTAAGGCGAAACTAGTGTTTTTCCTAAGCCACACAAACTCAAGTTGGTGAAACAATTTTAACATGAGGAGAAACAAGTTCTGCTTATGATAGTGCCAAGGTATCATTCTCCTCCATCCAAATTATTTTAGGCTCAAATGAGCCATCTTGTAAAGCAAGAATCCTCCTCTCTATAACAAAAGCATTCATAAGGTGGGCATTCCAACCAACCACACACAAGCCTTTACAATTTTACAACGGTAAAGAGGTTCTGCCTCAAATAATGCCATGATGTGTTGATTTTCCACCACCAAAGTTAAGCTAAACTCCCGTTATGGCTAACACCAGGTCCACAAAAACTGTCTTGTAAAGCCAAAACAGTGCCACCCCATTTTTAACAAAGGCTTTCCTAAGGATGGGGCATTCCAACCAACCCTACACATATTTCTGAAGTTATGGAAAACTTAAATTTTACCATGGACCTATCATAGGGTCATGGTAGGATAGTTTTCGCTCTACTAAAGATCAAGAGAGCTGTCTTGTGAAACCAACAGAGCTGCCTTAACAAAGGCTTTCCTCAGGATGGGGAATTCCAACAACTAGCCACACAAACATTTCTCAGGCTGATGAAAGAGCAATTTTACCGCGACAAAGAGGTTCTATGACAATGCAAGGATAGTATTTTCCTTCCTAAAAATCATGTCGAGCTCAAGAGCGCAGTCTCATGAAGCCGAGTGCCCCCGCCCTTACCAGAGACGGGGCAGTCCAACCACCCATACAAGAAAGAGGGTCTGCCTATGACAGTTCCATGCTATAATAATTTCCCTCCATCAAAAGTCTTGTGAAGCCAACAATCCCCCTCCTACTTAACAAAGGTTTTCTTGACAGTAGGGCACTCAAAGCAACCACACAAACATTTCTAAAAATTGTGAAAATGCATTGTTACTCATGAGAAAGAGGTTCTATCTATGATCATGCCTTGATATGATAACTTTCTACATCAAAGTTATGATAGGCCCATGAGAGATGTCTTGAGAAGCCAACAGTGCTGACCCCCCTCGGTTTTCTAGATGATGTAATACCATTTTAATCCATCAAAGCTATGATGGGCTCAAGAGAGCTGTTTTCTGAAGCCAACAGTGCCCCCATCCCCCCTTAACAAAGGCTTTCCTTAGGGCAGGACATTCCAAACATGAAGTTGGTATAACTACGATTGCACCCTGAGAAGTTTTTTAGCCTTTGTTTAAAAAAAAGGGGGCACTTTTGGCTTTAGAAGACACCTTCGGTGGACCTCATTCGATAATCGGAACATATGATTCTACAAACAACCTCCAAACCCATCCCTCCCTCCTTCTAACACACCCAGTCTTGAGTGGTATCAAATGGGGACGTCTTATTGTTCCCATGGACCGAACACAAGGCTCTGCCAAGTGCAAACCTCTGTGTTTACATCCCCATTTAGCACTTAGCATGTTAGCGAAAAAATGCTTAGCTACTTGAAGTATGCACCCGCACACGCAAATGTATGTAATAACCTTTGAATTATGGATACATGAGAGGGAATTTCCTGCAAGTTGGGCCTGCATTGGTTTAACGTTGAAATATCTTAGGGAAAGCACGACAAAATAGTATCAATAAGCAGCTCTTTAAATAACATGCTGTAACCAGGGCTCATAAAGCCTGTAATCACAAAACTTGCCAAGCACAGATAAATCTTGCTTAGCAGAATTAGGTAACCAGCCAATATTCCGTAAAGTTTACATTGTTGCTCATTTTATGCTTAGCTATGAAATTTGCTGAGCATTTTTTTTTTCTTCTGGTTAACAGCTTTATGAAACTGTGCCCAGCAATGTACTAACCCTTTAAAGACAGTCTTTACTTTTGGTAATTGTGAAAGACCAGGGGTCGATTTCACAAAGATAGTCCTAACTTAGGACTAGTCCTAGGAGTTATTAAAAACTTAAAGCTAGTCCTAAGTTAGGACGAGTAACTCGTCCTAACTTGAGTCAGACTCTATAGTCTTAACTCTTTGTGAAATCCACCCCAGTGTCTTCACTTGGTGTGCCCCAACATATGCATAAACCTGTGAAAATTTTGGCTCAATTGTTCATCGAAGTTGCAAGAAAATAAGGATAGAAAAACAACCCCCTTTTTGCATAGATTTATTGTGTGCTTTCAGATGACTGAAGCCTTTCTCAGATTCATATTTGGGGTGAAAATTACGGCCCTTCTCTCTAAACTACATTTCGTCAAACGGTGTCGTTTCAAAACAGTGTTTTGTAATATCAACAGCTCCCTAGTGCTCTTACCATGTAAGGTTTTATGTCATAAATGTTTCGAGTAATTACCAAAGGTACCTCCCTTTAAATTACTATTGAGTAAATGAGTTTGTGATAAGTTTTACGCACAAAAAGAAACGAATCAGAACGTTTGTCAAGTCCATAATATTTTCTTGCTTTGTTCTTGTCTAATGCCAAATAGAGAATAGAGAATGTTCATCCTTTCTGCCACGAGGATATCGTGACCTTACGTACTGACATAACAGGATGACCTGTTACAATTCCAACTGTATTCTAGGTAAGTGTTTGAAATCAAAATGGACTTTGATAGTTTCTCTTGCAAGACAAATAAATAAGTAGGTGTATGTATTGTTGGCTATTTTTGTAAGCTTTATCGTTTCTTATGATATTAAACGGGCTACTGTACCTGTAGCACTCTGAACAAAGGCGAACTATCAATCTCGGTCTAAGCCCAGAGAAAAGTGCGACATACAAAAGAATGGGGGTATTCTGTGACTTAATTATAAATAATTGTGATGATGCGATACACCAAACAGACACGGCCTGAAGCACGACGGCGGCCTCTGGTTTACCCTTTTACTTTAGTAGCCGGGTGATACACGTGGAAAGCTGAAAATTAAGTGAAATTTGAGAGGTAGACAATTTCTAACGATGGGCCATTTTAGCTCTCATTTAACTCCCATGTCTTGATCTTAACCTTCCGATGGGAACCCGCGGGGGGCAATGAAATTAATGTTTCCAACTGCCATCTTGGTATTTTATACTTTTTAATAGTCCCGGGATACTTGATAACTAGTAGTAAAGGGGAGCAATTAAAGTGGGAACGGTCCCCTGAGGTGTGGCAGGATCTACCCCCTTGATCAGCTGTCCCTGTCCGGGCTACCTTATCCGGGGGAGATGTCGACGCGGTGTTAAGCAGGGGCGACGCCACGGACTCGTTCGCGAGACCACTCATCCCTCAACAAGCACCGGGTCCTCACGGCCAACTGGGGACCCAGGCGAACTCGTCTTGCCCCCCTTGTCCCCGGTAAACGACCAATTAACAGCGATAAACGGTGGCGAGTTTTACCGTGTGGTTTAAATCGATGGGCAAACGCGCGGGAACCGTGGCTCGGAGCTATACCTCGGCTCGTCTGCCAATTCCAACTTTAGATTTCTCGCCTTTTCTCGGGGCATGATGGGTAAAGTCCGTGATTCAACATCTTGTCAAATTACTTTGGCGCGAGATGCGTAATATTGAGTTGCTAACATGCGCGGTGAAATGTGTTTTGAAAGTTTTTCGATCAGTAAGAAAATTATGAGCAGAGACTGGCGAAAAGATTACAAATACGAACCGGCCTGTATAGGAAATGATTCATTCTTTTTTTTATACCGCATATAGACCTTATGAATGTTGGAAAAATTACAACCTTTCAATTATTCCAGCTCCCTTTTTTGTCCTCCTAAACGTTATTTTCAATTCAACAAATTACTCACAATCTAAGGTCTGGAATCAAACAGCCTGGTACAATAGACCAATAAAACGTGAATCTTGTCCGCGCTGCCTTCAGATTTCGTAAAAATGTGGATGAGAATGCCTTCCTGACAATTTGCTGATAATGTCTGCAAACTAAATGGCGGCCTTGTGCAGACATGATGTTAATAAAAGCAATTGTACAATCATTTTATCACATACTAATGACTTCCAATAGACGGTATTATATTATATCTTGCGTTATAGCTGATGGCAAGTTGAAATTGGACCCAAAATAGTTGCTGTGAGTGCGTTTTAGTAAATTTGGCCAGCGCAATCATTTCAATTTGTTGTTAATGTCTACCAAATCACGACGGTGGCCTTGTGTGGCCACGACGTTAATAAAAGCAATTGTAAAATCATTTTTTTATCACACGCTAACGACCATCTATATAGACGGCATGCCATTATGGCAATTCTCGTAGTTGAAGGGCCCGTTGATTGAACCCCAAATACTTCCTCTGAGTGCCGAGTTACCCACGTAATATGAATTTCTCTGATGATGCAAATTGTTTTATCTCGAACAAAGCAATTTTGGCTGGGCTGAGATAAAGGCCAGGGTAAGATCTGACTCTTTGACGCATGCCATAGATCCAAAGATGAAGTGCCTATTTTTACAAAATGAATTAGGTCAAACTGTACGAATTACCGATTATTTTATTTCAATCTGCTTGTTCTGTTCGAAGAGTTTAGTTTTGTGTGGACAACTTACCAGTGTTTGAGATTTAAATGCGGGTGCATAGCGTTGCCGATCTTTCATTTGACCTTCGCCGGCATTTCTAAGCTTTCTCTAAACTGCCTAAATGACTTTCCTCTTTTCTATCAAACGAAAGGAGAAGGCCCAGCACTTACGAAAACCTTACCCTATGCGAAATGGCATCAAACAAGAATAAATACAAATTATTTGTTTAAATTCGCGTTGCCCCCGTTCCTCGAGCCAAGTCAATACGCGCACATCGTACCCAGGTACCGTCAGCATTGGTGTGCCACCAGGCGGAAAAAATCGCGATAAAATTACCCGTCGGATCACTAAGTAAGGGGGAGGGGACGACTTGATTCAGAAAATATCTCCCCGCTTTGCCTTTTTTGTTTTCCTCGCTATTTCGTGCCGGTGAAGCGTGGGCATCTAACACAATTGTGGACTAGGCGCTGTGAGACTCAAACCGAATTACTACTCGTCTGCACTACTTCAAAATACAAGACGGCAGAAAAGAAAAGGGGGTGGGGTTGTTTATATACATGTGCTGCGTGACTCGCTTGAGTTGCAAGAAAAGCACAGTACCAGTTTGAAAGACAGGTTTTTATTATTGTCCTGCACTTCAGGCCTGCCCACAAATTACTCCGTCTTTGGGCGCTGCTTGACTGAGCGGCCAGGCGAAACAGACGGGGGATTTAGGCTAAGTCAACCCCGTCGTCAGAGTGACCCGAAAAGCCTCGGACGTGACGGGAGAGGGCCGGGAAAAATCAATCCCAAAGACTGAAAGGGAGTTTTATGCATTCTGAATTCATGATTTCTGTGGTTTTCTTTTGTAAAAGTCCAAATTCGTTGATCGAAGCATATCAGCAAAAGTTCCAGATCATTGACTTATATGTTGGTTTTCAATGGCGAGCAGTGAATATATTAAGTTTCAGTTGTCTTTTTCATAAGGGAAATGTTCTGAATGGGGATTTTTGTTTGTTAACAACTTCTTTTTTTACGCTTTTGTTGTATGCTGGCTTTTCTGCTTATTCTATTTATTTTTCATTTTTTGAAATCTCTGCAGTGGTGCTTTATAATTTGCGATTACCCGAACACAAATGAATTGATTTATGGCAGGGACTTTTAATACTTGCCTCAACTAGTTCAACTACATTTTGCTCGCATGTCCGAGCATCTAAGTAGCTGCTTTAATCCAAACCGAAGTAGATTACACGGTCCCCAAACATCAAACTGTAATAATGCATATACTTAGAGATGTCCCAAACTCAACAGCCACCTCTCGCGGGACTTCGGCTTTGCTCAGCTTCATTCGGATTAGAGTAATAACGTCATTTAATGAATATTCATATAATTGTTGTGCAGAGCAGACCGGACTGTATGCGATGTGTGTGTCCCAGCGGGGCTTTACTGGATGATACACACACACACAAAAAAAGCAAGTCATAAAATAGCCGTTTGCTGAAGAAAGCCCGGCTAGGAATTTTAAACACGTTTGTACCAAAATAGGTTTGTTTTCTTCTCAAAACTGCAGTGGAACGGCAAGGAGACAGAATTGTCTCCCCAGATCTATAAATAAAGTTCCGTCCATCTTTGTTTGGTAATATTTATTTAATTGTGATTTCAACAAAGACGCCGGCAGCAAACTGTTCTGCACGAGACTGTATCTTAATGTTCAGTGTTCACATCATCGATTCATGCAGCTGTATTGTTCCTCCTTCCATTTGTGAGGTTATTTCCCCTGCTGCGAAAAAAAAGGAGGCCTGTCGTGCCTGTTTTGTTTAAAACTGTTACTGACGTGCAATAAAAGATGAATTTCTTTGAAGTTGCAGCGAGTGTTTATTTAGTGCCTCCCGTATACGCAAGGTATCGCGAAGACCAAACGGCCTTGATCAGCAGAGTACCAACAATACGCAGGCAGAGAATGGGGGATTTCTCGGGTTACCAGTTACAGCTGAACGGCGAGCAGAAAATTGCCAGGTTGTTCATATCGCGAGGGAGAAAAAAATGTGTTTTTTCGATCAGAACGTTTACCAACATTTGGAATAAACCGTAATAGATGCATCGATCCGAGAATTTCCTGTGCACAATGATTCTTCACGGCGAGGCATAAATTGCTCAATAAATGAGTTGGCGAGGAAGTAAAACAACAATATTGCTTTTTTTAAAGTCGACATTCTCTTTTGTTGATCTAAGAATAGATGAAGAAACCTTGGGCGTGTAGTTTTTTGTCTTGAGGCAAACAACGAACTTTGAATGGGTGTATTATTATAAGTAGAACTGGCACAAAGCATTTTTCTTGATAGACCGTCTGTTCAGTGTTCAGATCATTTTCTCTGATGGATTTTGACTTAATGAAGGAGGGCGTGTAAAGTGGTTGTGGTGGTAAAGGTGGTGATTCTGGTGCAGGTTATGGTGATTACAAATAATGTGGTGACTTCAAAATGATGGTGAACGTAGTGCAGTGATTGTGGTGATTATGATAAGTTGATCACAGCCTTTCGTTGCAGTCGATGGATGACTACAACGTCACTGATGTGATAAAGATAACAAACCAATGGCCCTCGTGCATTGACGTCACCACATCGGCATTTTAGAGGCAAAATGAGGATAAAACATTCAATGTAAACGCGCAGGATACGCGCGGCGCGCAGGATGGCCCAATGCGCATCCTTCTTTTGACCTCTAGCCGAGGACGCCCTACTCCAATGATGTCATGTACAATGGTCCATGGTCGTTTTGTAATTACTATTTTGTTATAATTATACAGTAACGATCATGTTGTTGATTACGAGTGAGATGTTGCACCGTGATTTTTAGCGTGATGGTGTTTGAATGTATTTGATTTCCAAAGCACTCGCTCATTTCCAACACTCTTACACAGTAAAGAAAGTGTCATATGAAGCCGAGTGTGGGCGGGGGGTTCTAGAGATACCAATGCACTCTGTTGACTAAACAGGTCTCAGATGGGGGCGGGGGATCTTCGTCGCAAAGTAGGGTGTTTGTCGCAAGAATGATCCAGGACTGGCGAGGGTGGAATGGGCTTGATGGCTTGATGGTTGTGTTGTTTTGTCTTGCTGCTCAGCACATTTTTGGTGCTGTGTATAAAGGAGCGAGAGACAAGTTCAGGCCCGAAACTTAACGGAGGCAGTGGAGGCAATTGCCTCTTGTCTTTGCCTCGGTGCCCCTTGAAATGTTCCAATAGAAGTATACATTTCCCGCATCTAGGTGCCCTTTCTTACAGGAAAGTCTGCCTTGGCTATACAGGACCAAAGTATCTCGGGCCTGCTTAACGCGTAGTACTGCAAGTAAAGGTGACGGACCTGGGGTCGATTTCACAAAGAGATAAGACTAGTCTTACCTGAAGTTAGGACCAGTAACTGGTCTTAACTTAGGACTAGTCCTATCTCCTAGCATTACCTAGGACTAGTCCTAAGTTAGGATGGGTTTTGTGAAATCGACCCCTGTGCCTGTGATGATACAAGCATGAAATGTTGCGCACGCAGTCAGAGTATGTCTTAATGATGACATTTGACTAGAGGGCAATCACAGCTTTGAATTTAGAAAAAAACTTGAAGTAGAATAGCAGGTATTTTCAGCTATTTTGACAGTTATAAAAACAAACTCGTATTCTACCTATATATTTTTTTTTCAAAATTCAAATTTGCAATTGCCCTATAGCCAGATATTTTTCTCATGACATGCTCTGGCTGTGTCCCAGATTCCATGATTGTGTCGTCAAAGGCAAAATTCACCCAAATGTTGTCCCTAGTTGCCCAACTAACAGGCCTAAAAAGCAAGAGTTTAGTCCTTAGACAGCTGTGGCTCCTGGTTCATGATTGGGGTGGTGGTAAGCATGGCGATTCTGTTGGTGGCAATGAATGTATTGGGTTCGGATCTTAGTTTTGACGGTGTAGACATTGCTGTAGGCGTTGGCGGTTTAGGATTTGTAATATTTAGTCATTAGACAACTCTGGCTCCTGGTTCATGATTGGGGTGATCACGACTGTAAGGATGACGATCCTATAATTGGTGGCAATTAATGTATTGGGTTCGGATCTTAATTTTGATGGTGAAGACATTGCTGTAGGCGTTGGTGGTTTAGGATTTGTGATGTTATGATGAGTTGGTGGTGTGTATGACACTGATGCCACTCGTTGTGCAGTGATTGTGTAAGGCTCTACTCCTGTCATACTAATATTACATTTAGTGGTGTCCAAGATTTTATTAATTACTTCATTCGTTCCAATTTTTCCACTGGAGTTATTGCCAGAGAGGTCGAGGCTGTGCAGTGAATTGCTATTTTTTAAATAAAAAGCTGATTTGCAATTCAGTGCTGGCAGAAAAAGCTAATTTGATCCGATGATCATTTCAGTTGCATCGCAGAGAGGCGGAAAAGGAAAAGGGAATCCGCCAGCAAATCGATCGAAATTTAGGTGGTTGACGGGAATTAAGAGGCACAAGCTTGGTGTAATTTCCGTCAAATCAAAGAAGCGCGCCAATTTCTTTCGCGCGGTTTTTCATCTGCTAGAAGAGAAGAAGAAAAAAAAAGTAATAATAAAAAAAGAAAGTGGGAAAAGAATATATATAAAAGAAATAAAAAGTACTCCCAGAAAATGAAGAACAAATATCGACGTGGCCTCAACAGGATCGTTTAGAAGGGAATGGTATGTGCGGGCTCGAAATCTTTAGTGGGATATTGAGGGCACTGGCTGGTATTACATGGCATGTCCGAGCACTTGAAGTGAAGTCGAACTCCCAGGTAAGATGTCGTGCGGAGCTCCATTACTTCTTCCCGCCATAAGTGGACGCACTTCAGCGTAGGATTTAGGTATGCAGTACCGAAAACTGCCTTCAATATTTTGATCTGTTAGGAGCACACGTTATACTCCTGTAAGGGTTGTAATAGTTGGCACGCAAAGACGGCCGGCTTTTTTTTTTTTTTTTTTTTTTTTTTTTTTTTTTTTGAGAGAGAGAGAGCAACAGGCATTCCGTCCGCCCGTAACGGCGATCCGTATTTTATTGGGACGTTCCGGTCTCGAATTCCCCCCTTTGCGACAAGAAATATGGTGTGAAGTTCACCGTGAACTTTTTCTTGGGGTTTTCTTGTATAATTGCCTGTTGAAGTGTAGAGTGGGGTCAGACGCAAAGAGATATGTATATTCATCACGGGGCACCCTGCTGATTAGAAAGTGCAAAGCTTGCCACACAGTTGTTCTTTTTTTTCCTTTTTTTGCTTTGTGTATTATGTACCAGTGCGGGGTTTTGATTACTGAACTCTTCAGTAGTGCTCTTCGTTGCGAACACCTTCACCATCTCTTTCTTCGCATGGGTTTATTGAGTTACTCATTGTTGGTGCTCAAAGCCTGAGGACCACTGTATTTGGTTGGGTGGTACCTTTTTTTCTTTCTTGGGCGGGTTGAACGGGAATACATTTCAAGTCTTCTCGACCTTTTTGTATTTCTTTCACAACAGTACAACTCGTTTTCGCAAATCCTTTTTACCTAATGCCAGTCATCTTTTTAGTACACAAAGTTATAGGGAGGTGTATTGCATGTGTTTTTTTAGATGCATGTTTGAAAGCCCATTGTGGTAGCTTTATGCTTGGGTCTTTACTGGCTGGTCCAGTTTTTTTGTTTTGTTTTGTTGTGTGTTGTTTTTTTGCGTCTATAGGGCCTACTGTGTATTGTATTTTTGATCAGTGCATTTTTAAATCTTCTGGATGTTAAAGTTTTCGATGTCTATGTACAAGTGTTGTAAATGTTTTTTGGGTTTTTTTTACTTCGTGTTGTTCTTTTATGTAGATTTTAGATTCTTTTTATTTTTGCACACTGCGGGACGGATAATCATGTCGTTTTAAACCAATGTGACCAATTAATAAATGAATGAATTAATATCAGTTGTTTTATGTACTTGGTATAACGTTCGCATTGTTTCCTGCAAGTAGAACTGTATTATGTGTCAGTATTCTTAATTTAATTTGTTTTCTAATTGTAAAACGATTGTCCACTTACTGCATGTGTCTGAGAGTAAAATGATAACAGTCAGTGCCTTGCCCAAGTCTTTCCAACTCACAAAAATCATCCCACATGGGCTAAATGCACAGAGAAATTATCCCATCGATCAATCAATAAAAATGCATCGTTTGTGTTCCCGAGTCTCATCAAGCGGATCAGCAAACAGAAATTGACTAATTTCTTAACATAACGTAATTCATTTTGATGTGCCAGACAATGAGAAGGATTTTCGGGATTACTGTCTTCGCAACAGTTCCAAAAACAGCAGCTCCGCACCTTTCGTCACATGACACACATACAATGAGGCACTACATAGAGTTACAGTTTCACATATCCCAGGGTATCGACAGTGTTATTTGTTGAAGTAGTGTTGCATGTTTCCTTCTGTGGAGGCCTGGAAGCAGCCCCTACCCTCGGGCAGCCCCTGCCCCCAGGGTGCTCCAATTCCACAGACGTTATTCCGTGAGCTCGTTAGAGTCTGTATGAGTCGATGGGGCTTCAGCGGTTAATTGGCGCTCAGTGCTGTTCTATTTCCGGTGGGTTGTTATCAATTTATTGCCACGCGAAGAGTCAAACAAAAATGAAGGAAAGAAATGTATTGCATTGTGTACAAGTTACACATGCTTGGAATTGGGGGAAGTGAATGGAGTTGACTGGCAGCGTTTTTCACGAGGTTTTTTTTTTGTAACTGTACTCTTACAAAAGTATTGTTCAGTTATACGGTTCTCAGTCGTTCTACTGTATAATGTAGGCTACAACTACAAGCTTGTGGTGCTTTACTATACGCGAATGATTTCAGTGATGACGTAATTTCAATGGGCGAAACTCGTCTGAATTTCTTTTGCTGTTGTTTGTTTTGTTGCATTTGTCGGTATATTTGATAACCGAGTGTACTTATAACGAATTCATCTAAATATACCCGGCTGTTTTGTCACCAGTCAAAAAATGCTTTTGGAAGACTACAAAAGTTATTTAAAAGAATAAAAATAAATAAATAAAAGCACGAAATACTTGTAGGCCGCAATCGAATTAACCTTGAGTGAAGGTGACGTTGGCCAGAATAATTGAGCAATCACATGTGATCTATAAATATATATATATAAACATATAATATCATAACAAAAATTGTACAACTTTATTAAATGCACACAGGGAGGCATTGAGAAATTAATTGGGGAAATCGGCACAGGAGTCTCTGACAGACTGGGTATTTTCTTGGTGCAGTTCTTCCGTATAAATGTATTTGAAGCCAAAGAATACAACATGTCAACTGTTACAAGACTGAAGGCCTATGATCTTTTAGAGCCGAGGTTTGTTTTCAGGGAAAACAGGCCTTTCATGGTCACAGCTCGAGTTGAGTCTTCAATAGAAGGATTTCTACTCGTGCTGCTATATCTTTAAGCTTCACCAACCACGACCACGCCTCAATTTGGCAAAGCTACCCGTACAGACGAAACGTCAGATTAACCCTAAAAACCTGATACAAAATGTTTTTGATACAAAACTAAGTGGTTGTGAAAGGTATGGGGTAGGGATTTAGACCGGGACGTGCTATTCGACCGACTGAGTGTGGTTATCTTCCGTAGCGTGGTGATTGTAATGGTTGCCGGAGCGTACGGGGCTACGTGCCCACGGACTCGCTACGTGCTCCCCGGTGCTGCGATCGTATTTACGATAACTTTTATAATGCAGAGATTTCACGTTGAGCCCGCTAGGTTTGTTGAGAGAGAGAGAGGGAGCGAGGGGGGTCCGTAGAATTGCTTCTGCACTACCTAGCTCTTAATTCTTCTCAGAGTCTCTCACGGGATGGTGGACGGGAGAACCGTAGTCTCCGTCCGAAATTCAGCCGCTCGATGATGTTCTGATCTCTCCCCGTCACAAGGTGATGGGAATCAAAGGTTATTAAAGGTGCAGTCTAAGATCAAACAATTAATCATATCTGGCCAATGCACATAATGTGCTTATTCATGCTTTATGCCAACTGTAGGAAGTGTTTCTCTGCACGTTAATATGCAATAATGAAAGTCTGGTCAAAAAGGGTAATTAATGATAAACTACAACCCTACTTCCAAACAGAGTAAGACAATATTAAACACCCATGAAGGAAGTGTGTCCTGGTTCTGACAAACGGTTCTTATCCACACCGTGTGTGTAATTAGCATTTGCAGCATTCTACTTTTAATACTATGTTCAATCCAAAGTTGAAAGGCAGGTGTGCAAAGAAAATGACCTTCTGTCGGAGGGATTAATTTCTCAGGATCCTTATAGACAATTGCCGTCAAAATTCCAGCCGTATTCCCTGTGTACACGAGGAGCAAGTGAACGTGATATCCATCACATCTCAGAGGGCTCAGACTATTTTATCCTTCAAGCCTCGGTTTGGGTTGTTTGGTTTGAGTAGCGATAACGGCTGCATTTTGGTGACAGTGAATAACTTCAAAGCAGTGCGAGATTTTAAAAAGGCATTTCTGTATGTTTCGTTACAATCAACATGCTTGTTTGATTCAGTGCTCGCACTATATACAACTCAGTGTTGTTTTATTAACATTTTATTAACATTTCCTTGATAATAATTTTTTAACTAAACATGGCTCCTTTTGTTTTTTTAACAATTTCTCACCACGGTCGCCACAAAACCTTTGCATTTATTTCGAACCTTAGTGAAATCTTGTTCGATAAAGTCCACTAGTGCCGCCGTTCCCTTTAATTCTTGCCGTGGACAGTTCTTTACGTGAGTCATATTTTTCTCTCACTCTCTCTCTCTCCCTTCTTTCCGGGAGTGAAAATCATTTCATTAGGCCTGACAAGTCGGTCACGGTGTCGCACGGTCGGGGGACAGGGGAATAGGACAGGGGGTGGGGGGTCTCGGCTGTTACAATTACCGGGGACGACTTCCAGCAGACCGCGCCCCGTTTGCATTGTCAAGCCTAGCACGCCGTCGTAAAAAGTGTAATGGATACGCACTTTCAGGTCTGTTCCCTTTTGTATACGGTCCAGGGCCACGCAGAGATTTAGACAGTTCGTCTTTGTGCCGAAATGTAATTTGTTGTAATGTTAAAAGACCTAGACAGCGGGAGAAACCTGGTGGAGAATTTTTTTTTCCTCCCTCCCTGCCTCTCTGCAACCTCCGCTTCTGAGTGATGCGGAATACAGTTTTAGTTTTGCTTCACAGCGTTGTGTCAGTGTGTGCCAAAAAGGAGCACAAGACGCAACCATGCCTATAGTGGGTTTTTTTTTACAGTACACACAAAACCCAAACACAGTTAGGCCTAATTTATGTATGTTTTTTTTAACAACTATGCCTAGCACCATTTGCTTGTTTTCCTGGTTTGTAATAGCCATGTTGAATATCAGGGAACGAACATCGGTTTTGTTTTCAAGAAGGTTTTGGTAAAATTATTTGCATCTACATGAATCGAGGCCGAGGTTGGCTTTTGCTTGATCCATAGATAGTTTTTTTTTTCTTTCTTCAAAGCAAATTATAAACATACACTGCACATTTCTACAGATGCAAAACAGGTCTCCTTCGAAATTAAGCTTGATTCGGAGCTTCATTCATCCGTACAATATTTGTCTCTCGATGTGACTCTTGATTATGGCAATTTCCACGCGTCTTCCTTGTGTTTAATATCACATTTTCGAGAAAATACTGCATGTGATGCTTAATGCTTTTGTGCATGCATGTTTATGAAGACAGCCATATCGAAGATGAATGCATTTCGGAAAGAAGTGTTCGTTGGAAGGATCGCAGCCAGTACAAATAGGTTTCAATATAATTATTTAAAGCACTTTTTTTTTTTTTTGAAACAAAAAATCGTCAGTTTGTTGTTGTTATTGACTAAATAACCTGCCTTTTTGTATATCTTAATATAGGCTATGATAAATTCTTCACTGTGTTGTTAAGTATGTTGGTGTGAACTCGTCCAGTCGTGGTCGGAAATACAATACAAACGCCTGACCACCACAGGCTTTGAATGGTGGGAAAAACACATGAACCATTTTCACTCAAAACAATACATAATTCGGTTTGAATTTCCCGCAGCTTAAGTAAGTTTCTAATTTGTGCTGCAGAAAATACAGGGGGTGCAACACTGTGCTCCGGTTAGACGAGGCGCGAACAACGTGTCTCTTATTGGACTGCCATAAATCGATCCCTGGACGAAGCACCGTGTCGACCGGATCAGCACTGCCGTACGAAAACTCATTTCCCCCGGTTGGCATGTGTGGGTGCGAGCGCGTGAAACGGGTGTCACGCACGGACTATTGGCGTCCAACGTTCGAATGGGTTTCTAACAGTGTTTTCTAATTAGATGTACTTTCCAGTATAACCGAATAGTTCATTTCAAGACACCTATTGTCTATTCTTCTGAAACATTGACCCAGCTCTGTCAAAATTAATTTTGGCAGTCTCAGATTAAATTTCACTACCGTAAAATGGTCATATCACATATCCAAACTATATAACGATCACATGCAAAATTAAAGTAATAAACAAGGGTTGCTCGCCTAAAATATTATTTTTAACATGTTAGTTCTACAAGGTGATCTGATGTCAAACGTCACCATCTTTCATGATGTTTGTAATTTGAGCTAAGCTGTTTCAAGAATGAACTTTTTTGGGAAATGGAAACATCATTGAATGACGTGGAATGTTTTGTCCCATGAAAATGCTGCGTTAAGGGTACTGCTTGGGGCATGCTTACCATTGAATCAAGATATGGTAGAATATAGCAGGGATGTGAAATTTCAGACTTCTATCTGAATTCAGACCTTTAGAGTCAGCCTGGTGAAGAAAACCAGCCGTCATTTTGTCCACATTATAAAAGAAATCCTGCTCATTGATCTACTTCTCTAGTGCTGAGGACACTGTTCCTAAAAGCTCATCGAAATCTATAACTCCAGGGGTTACGGAAAGGTTTAAAATGCCATCATTTCAACATACCTCCTAAAATGTGGATCCTGTTTTCAGCCCTTTTTGTCAGCAATGCCTCTCACACCTGACTTTTTGTAATAGCAATTAACACAGCTACAACTACACACACATGCTCTGGCTCTCTCTATGAAGCACATGTACGGGATTAATAATGTTGGCAAAACTGCTGCTACTGGGATGCGTACCGTACTCCATTGAATCAAGATAAAGTACACCACTGAGAATGGTGGTATAACACATGCGCATGTCACTGGTATACTTGCTCTCCTTGAATCAAGACGTGGTACGAAAGTTGGGTAATTGGCAAAGATGCTACTTCAGGTGACGGTGATTCGTTAACACGGGTCTAACAGAGAAGGGTGGTGGAGCATTGGTTAATGGCAATCTGTTGCTACCAGCACAGACAACAACAAAAAAGATGGCCGTTCCACGCTTAAGTTAAAAGTTTATAATGGATGGGTTTAGAAAGAGTGCCCAGTACTTAAACTTAGGTGGCTTTCGTTTTACTATTTCCTTATACGAAAACAACTTCAAAGGGATATGTTGTTGTTGCTGTTGTTGTTGTTTTGGGGTTTTGCTTTGTTTTTTGGTGTGTGGTGGTTTTTTTTTTAAGAACAGTAATCTTTTGCTCTTTCTAGTTAAACAAGTATTGTTAATTTACATTGGGTTTCCATTTTAAAAGACCGTAATCTCATCTTCAATTCGATGTTGGATCCAACTTAAGACTTTGAGCGATTACTCTGACAGGCAATGTGTACAGTCTACATGAGATTGAGAGTTCTTGCTCTGAACACATTCAGTTCTGGAATTACCTCCCTCAGATCAAGACCGCGATAAACTCCCTCTCCATATGAGTACAAAATATATACAGCCAGCTCCCTCATTTTTTTCTTTGAGGGGCATGACTGTAGCTAACGGGGCTCCTCTACGATCTAAGCACGGGGGGGGAAAGCTCGTTTCTTAACGGCGTAATAACGTGTCGCGTTTCAAGGGCCTCTCGCCGATTCGCGGGGCAACACTTGCGCGAAATGCGAGGAGGGGCGAAGGGGGTGAGGCCCCGGTACTCCACGCCGAGCGAGGGAAATATATTTCCCCGTGCAACTCGATGAGGGGTGTGCCGTGGTGTTGAAGGACGCCACTTACAGGGCCGAAATTGCTTCCTACACCGCGGTCCTCCGCGCTCGTCGAGAGAACACCTTGCGGTAGTGCGGAATCTTGATTATCAGATGCTATTACGCTACATGGCTCTATTATAGGCCGACATATACAACGAGCCATTTCACTCGGTAAAACTATTACTTGGGCGGAAAGCACGACCAAATTGGAAGTACTCGTCTAAAAAAGGTCACATTCCCCCCTAAAAAGGGGGTTACGCACTTTCATTTGAATTAATAAACAAGCAGTACACGCGGTTCCATTCTCTTTCAAAACGTTCAATGCATACAAAACATTAATTTATACATGAGGCGATACGGCGAGTCACACAGTGTGTTTTCCTACATCGAACAGACATGCAATTATTAAACCCAAAGACCCTGCACGGTCGCCCCCAAATTAAATATATGCCATATTTTAGCGGACAGATGTCTTTTCTTTTTTTTTAGTGGGCCTTTGTACTCGTCAAATTTCAAATTTTTCAAAATTGGGATTGCGGTCGCCAGCGATCGATTGATCTTGTTCACTTGTACACCTTACAGGGTTCGGGCAAGGCCCGGTAAATTGATCCAGCTACTTTATGTTCCTTTGGAATAGGAATTGTCTTTTGAATACAGGCTTAGTCTCGTTATTGGAATATCAAATCGAAAAATGACCTATTTTCCGCTTTGCCCCCCCTCGATAAAGGGATAAACGAACCGTCACTTGCTGTATCACTTGTATTTAGATTAATCAAGTTAAAGGCGCAAAGAGATACATTTTCAATCGAACCCGGTTGGAAATCAAGCTTGTGGCAATGGCGCTGTGCTGTTACAAAAATCGTTTCCCAGACCGACTCAATATCAACTTCTTCTTTTTTTTAATTACGTACAAAGCCATTTGCTTTAAAATCGAGTCACTCCGACCCCGACTGGAAATATTTTGTTTGACAAACCAAAGGACGACTGGGAGGTATTAAAAAGCCTCGCAGCCCGGTGTACGATTTCGAACCTGCATGATACATTTCTACTATCGGTTTACTGCATCCGTCCCGTCCATTTGCCGGCAAACCGTTACATTGGATCTCTGATAATTTAAACAATTTTATCAAACTCGAATCTCCATGAAGAGTCGAACTGCAGCTGTGGGAAGACAAAACTCGGTTTGAAGTTACCGGTATATAGTAATAGGGGTATACTTTGTGACTGGTCTAAATAAAATCACACAAAGACTGTTAAAATTACACCGAGGCCGGTATTGCTTTTACCCCCGCGGAACGCCGCCGGGGCCCCCACAACATTCTGGCCCCGGTTGCTTCAAACACGTTCACGTCGATCCGAGTAAACATAAACCATCTTTTAAATGTATACGTTTGAAATAGAAAAAAAAGCAGTGGTTGATAAAACACGTGGATCTAGGTTTCATTGTACCGAGTTCCCACATAGAATAATTCTTTAAATGAATCGTCGGAAGGAGTCGCATGCCCGGGCGACGCGGGCAGAGTTTCAACATTACGGGTAGCTTATGACAATCATGGACGTCTACGGTTTCACAGACCGTAACACCGCTCAGCATCTTCCTTTTAATTAATTCAACATATACAACCAAGCATTGTTTTTCACCCAAATTCAAAACTCCTGTATAAAAAAAAACACACAGTAATTTTAAATCCATAAATCCCGTAGGTTGCAATATCTGGGAAAATTAGGAAAGTTGTTTCTTTAAATAGAAACAAGTCATCCTCAATACATACATAAACATGAATTTAATACAAAAATATGAAGGTGTTTGTTTGGCGTCAGGTGTTTCTGTTTACGTTGTTGCTGTAAACGAACTATGAAGCTGTTTAACAGTGCATGTGAAACTGTATGAAGCAGTGCTGTCATCAGCATGCGATACAGTAATGGTTATACTATAATGCTGGCACAACTGCTACTGCATTCATGCTCAATCAAATTGAATGAAGATAAGGTACAGCATTCTTAATTACGACAAAGCTACTGCTGTGGTATGCTTACTATTTTGAATCAAGAAAAGGTACAGAATGGGTAATGCTGATGCTCAAGGTGTACTTTGTATAAATCAAACTAATGAGAAACATCAGTGGCATTGATGGCCAGTTGCTGGTAGGCTACTCTGTATGAATCAAGATAAGGTATAACATTGGCTGAATTGGCAAACTGCTGCTGCTAGTACGTGTACTTTCTGTAAAGAAATATAAGACGTTACTGGTAATGATGGCAAAACTGCCGCTGCTGTAGGCTCACTCTGAGCCAAGATAAGGTAGATTATTGACAGTATTGGCAAACTGCTGCTGGTAATACGTGTCCATTCTGTGAATCAATTAAAGACGTCGCTGGTAATCATGGCAAAACTGCTGTTGCGGGTACGCTGACTCTATATGAATCAAGGTAAGGTACATCTCTGTAATAAACGAATGGCAAACTGCTGCTCCTAATCTGACCTGCGTGTACTCTCTGTGAATCAATATAAGGTACATTACTGTAATGATGGCAATACTGCCGCTGATGGCGCTTACCACCAATGAACCCAGATAGATGGAACAATTATTAGGAATGTTCTAAACAGGACTTTCGTTAATTCATTCGTTGTATTAACAAAAAAGTTCAAGCACCTATTAATTTTTAAGGGCGACTGCCACCATCAATTATTTAGCCTCACATCAACATGAAGAACAGATTTTCGAATCCCAACAGCTGTCGTGCCGCTATCTTTACCATGGATGACCAGCCCCATTAAAAATAATAGTTATTTTTACTTGTTATCTTGTCTTGTCTAACAAAATGAACATAAACCGGACTGTTAGTAAACACGAACACATCATCACATACTTATCAGAATTCGGTTTACTTTTGTAAGTGGGATAATCCAGGTTTATGCACGTCTGGCCAAACATAGGAGCAATAAAATCTACCCAAAATAGTTACATCAATATTATTCTAACACATCGCTCAATCGTTTTATAATTTCATCGAGGCCGTTGGGAGACGGTATTATTACGGTTATAAATTCCAGCGGTATCAGGGGGCTGATTACACGTAGAACTCGTTCTGGGTTGATTGTAGCTGTAAGCATCTTTTATGATTCTTTCGAGTTAATGTTTTCTTCTTCTTTTTTACAAGCGACTGACATACTTTGGGGTGATTACGGTACACATCAATTCCTCACTTCTAATCAATTTCAAATCTTACTTTGTATAAAGTTTGTAATGGCTGGGCTGTTTGTTTTATTACACAATTGCGTCCAAGAAAATGATCTTGTAGAAATATGTAATTGAATGCCAAACTTGTCTCAAAAAAACAAATATACATTTATATAAACATATGCGTTTTGTAAGATGCCGTACCAATACACGCAGAGCCCAGAGATTGCGCGTTGTTTTCCTTCTATTTCAAGGAGATTTCCATGGGTTAGTTGAACATAGGGTTGGACGGTTTGAATTCATTTACTCTATCAAAACAAAATCTGAAATTCTCAAAGGTTTGAGCGTATCCAATAAAAAAAAAGGGGGGGAAAGGAAAAAGAAAACATGACCAGTGCCGTGTGGCATTGTCGGGTGTCCGGTCACATATTGTCTGGAGCACGGATAAATATACAGTAAACCCTGGGTAGATTTCCCAAGTGCCACCGCAGAGTTTTGTGATATATTTTCATCCATTTCCATGCCCAAGCAAAAGCTTACATGATAACAAATCGTAATTGAAAAAATTCGTTACTAAATCAGTCAGTTTTTAGTGCGGAAGGCGGGGGTGGTTATACTATGTGTAATTTGTGGCATTCGTGTATGATGCTTTGGTAGACCTACATCGGGTATTTTGTTAAATGGTGTTCAGGTGTTGGATTTATGTAGTTACTTTAATGCAAGTAGAGTCAGGGTAATTAATTCCACCTCCAAACTGGCACCCCTCGCGGCCGTAAAAAAGCCCGGTATAAAACGGTCACGATCGGGCCGTCAAACGCCACAAATTATGTATGAAATAGAGCACAAAAATTCCCAGGGAGAATTAAACTCTGAAGGTGAAGAAAAATGAGAGAAACAAATTAGGGAGGGCCGGCGACCAGGTGAACACCCTTGAGCAGGCCTCAGCTGAGGAGACCGGTGGAGCCACGGTTATGCCAGGGGATATTAGAAGATACACACGCTGGTTCCGCTAACCCCGTAGCCGTAGAAACCTAGGTATTGGTAAGTGTTTCACCGAGGTTAGATACATCAACAGGGTTTTCTTTCTTTTTTTCTTCTTCTTTTTAACCAAAGCGGGCTCCGAGCAAGCAGCTGGCACCGGACACTATGCCTCATACAGACCCCCGCACGTCGAGCACGTTGGACAGATACCGTGCCTTCACTCTGTCGTGGTTGGCCAACTGATGATTCCATACATAGCCTTTGGGAGCTGTCTTCGGTAGATAGTGAATACGGGCCATACCTTTAGAGCGTGGTCTCAGGCTACGATGGCCTGATTTCTGATATTGAACGATGGGTGGTGATGAAAAAGACAAGGTCAATTTCTGTATCTGAAATCGTTGGGAGATCACTACTGTAGAGTATTGTACAAGCGGCAATTTGTATGGACACATGTTACTCGGCGGTCGAGACTTGTGAGAATACCCACCACGGTAGAGCAGACACCTGCATAATGTGTCCAGACGGTTGATGGACCGGTGAACTAATTCCAAACTTGCCCTTGTCTAACAAGGACGGAGTGGTCAACTGTCCAGCTTGTCATTAGTGCTCCATCGATCCACGGGGTCGATATTTCTCTCCAAACAAGAGGTTCCTCCCTTATCGGTGCTTACCACGCAAGTGCAATAAGAAGACGACTCCTTGAAAACACAAATCATTTCGAGACGAAGGACTTAATTGCTACTTTAGAATAATTGTTTTGCAGTATTTAATGTCAAAGAAGTTCCTCCAAATCAAGGAAGTACAGTTCAACCTCCCCCACAGGCAGACAAACGTCATGCTGGAAAACACAAATGTCAGCCAGTCTCACAGTACAACACAATCTTGAAACTGAATACGAAGCACACTTTTGTTAGGCCTTAAGTTTTTTTCTTTCTCCCTATTTTTAAATTCTATATATATGTGACGAACAGCGAGGCACTCAATACTTTGGTTAATCGATGATATTTCCACGGAAAGCAATCAATTCGGCTCTGAATACCATCCAGATGCGAATCGATGACGAAAATAATTCAACCAGTATAGATAGTGGCTATATAGTATAATGTCACATTAGACGAAACTTCTCATTGTTGATAGTTTGTATTGACTACATAAGAAAGCTAGACTGTTCCATCATAACTGCAGAACTCCTGCCAACAATTTTCTTTGTCGAATTCAATATCTCGATTCAGGTATGGACGTGAACTTGGTGCTGTAAATGGCCGTTTAATGCTACATACGTATTATATTTCAAGCGAGTCAGAACGGCAAGTGTTATACCTGCCTTGAATGGGCAATAAAAGGTATTTTGCGAGAGCGAAAATATTTGCGAGAAGAGAACGTGATTTTTAAAGGAAGAAAAGGAAGATTGAGCTGTTATGATCAATACGAAGAAGAAAGGAATCTGAAACCATGTCAATGAAGAAACGATTTGATGAAATTGTATCCTTGTTTTGCTGGAAACTGAGTCCCTTTGGATGTGTCACAAACCCCCAACGCGAGAATGTCGTGCTAAGCTCATGAGGTACTACTGTTTAATTTTTTGCTGTTGTCAATGCAGTGTGTATCGATCAGGTCTGCCGCCGTCGACAGCCCGGTTTAGACGGTTGCATTTCAGCCGGTAGTTACGCTTGAACACTCGTTTGTCGTGGAAACAAAAACATTCAGATGAGAATTCTTAAACCTGTATGGAATCAGGGGGTCCGTGTAGTCCAATAGAGTATAACAAACCCGACTCTCTGTGATGAATAGATCTGACCGAGATCTTTGACCCTTTCATTGGGAGGGACAGAGGGCTTAAGGTTGGCTGGAGTGGCCAAAGCGTAACACAGTAGCTGAAAACACTGTCGAGAGACAGGCACAACAGCCGGATGACCCGGTCCCGGAGTTCTCCGTAAAACCCAAGGCATACAATACCCTCGTCCAAAGAAAAACAAATCCCCAGGTCGCATGCGGTGTCACGATTCGGAACAGTTGTCCCAATACAATTGAGAGTTCAAACTAAGAAAAAAAAAGGGAAAGAAAGAGGTGAACTTGATTCCTAGTCACATTTCGGGTGGAACCGAAAAGGTAGCGGCCGAGGTATGCCACGGTTTCTGGCTTGTTGCTTGAACAGTTCGCTCGGTTCAATTCTAGAGACTGTTGCCGCTCGCGTTCGACCAATAAGGGCCAATCATGTTAGCTATATGTCTAATTTGTAACAACACTCTGCCGCTAAATGTTGGTTTTTCTCCACAAAGGGCCATTCCTGCTCCATCTAACAATCCAAAAGGGGGTATGTTCACCGTTGACCTAATTATTGTAACGTTAATTAAACCAGAACAAATATGTGGGCGGAGGGAAGGCAAAACAGAGAACGCTACATCTGTTTGTATTTATGCATTTTCTTTTGTCACCGAGTGAGTAATGGGAACGCTGATTTTTCGCCATCGATCAAGTGATCGACTGAGATTGCCACAATAAACACCTTCATCAATTTAGACCTGCACCTCGTATGCCCCACGACACACGCTATCTGCCTCATCATGCAGACCGCCGCACGCTCGCTCGCAGTCGCCTCCCCGCATCACACAGCTCGCCGTCTACACAATTTTAACAGTATCCTTGTACACAGTCTATACACCCGTAACAACAATGGCCGTGATTACGGAATGCCGCCCGAACTTCCAGAGCCTCTGAATTTAGTCGTGATTTGCGGCGGTGCAGCTACGGCCACTCGGCTGGAAAGCAGTTGCCAACCTCGATCTGCGGAATGATCCGTTAACATTGTGATGTTTTAATGCATTTTTTTACAATAACAAATGACGGCTCGTTGCTGAGACTATCGGGGCGTGATATTGGGTTCCCCTTCAATTGTTTAATCACTCAGTGAGAACATTCAGACATACGTACTCCAGTTGGAACGGTGGTCACACTTGTTCTAATTACTTAACATACTTTCCATGGGTCAAAATAAGCTGTAAGTGATTACCGCAGTTGGAACTAGAATATGAGAGTTGAGGCCTTGTACCGTATGCTGACGATGAGATGTTATTAAAGAGTCAAATGTCTGGAAGATTTTGGGCCCCATCTCTAATTAGCCTCAAGTCTCTTCGGTAAAGTCACAAGTATTATTATTATTATCAAGTAATAACCCACAAGGGAAAGCCCAAACAAAGATATTGACTAATAGGGAGACCGCCAACATAGGGCTGGATAGCTCAGTTGGTAGAGCGCCGGTACGTTAATCCGGAGGTCGTTGGTTCAAGTCCCGCTCCAGTCAATTTGTCTTTGTTCAAACCCAAATTAAGTAGTATTATTATTATTACATATTTCTGGTTATGAAACCAAGGACGCCTCATAGATTATCTTAATCACTGTAGCTCGCAAGCCTGAAGATACCTGGAGTGTAAACGAGGGTGATAATTACTATGTGAACCAGAAACACCAGGGTTAACCCCTACTCTTACATGATCGGTGTTCTGAGTTCTTTTACGTGCACTACCAATCCTAGTACATGGGACCTACGGCTTAATGTTCCATCCGAAGAACAAAGCAATTAAAGTATCCTGCTCAAGAACACAAGTGCCACAACCGGGACTCGAACCCACACTCTGCTGATCGGAGCCCGAGTCGTAGGAACTGACCTTATTGAGGTCAAGTCTCAGCCCAAGTCTAAAGTAAATATTTATTTGTTTGTCAACATGTGGCGTAGTACTCCTTAATGCCGTCAAAAAGCCAGAGGAACTTCTTTGAACATCTGTCTTTAGCAATTAAAAGTCTAATCAAAGGTTGTTTTCCTAAGAATTACATTACTGTCAACAACTTCAGTTTAAGTCTCAAGCAAGCCCAACAGACCTTGACACTAGTTCCTAACACCAAGTCAAGTCCAAATCGCCACTTTGAGTACAGTGGCGTTTAAAAGAATTTTCAATTCAAGAGCACGAAATCCCCCTTTGGTGATAATTACAGTGTATGTCGAGCATATACATTAAATTTACACCGGAAAAAAGACCGTGAAATTTACCACTGAACTTTGAAAAATTGCAAGTCCCTACTTTGCCATTGCTCTTCCACCGACCAGCTTTTTTTTAAAGCAAACTAGATAGTTGACTGATAAATGTAGGGTATTTCCTTTTGCTTGTCGTATTTCATTTTGCATGGATGATTTGGGGATCCTTTGCAATTTTTGGGAAGTGTTTTGGGGGGAATATTGTACACCGTTCTTCTCAGAAATGCAAATGTAAATTTTGCAAGTGTTCCATTAATTGTAAATAACATGGATCAAGTTTGAGTGATTTTTAAAAAAGAAAATTCGTTTGTTAAGAATCATGCAAAATGAGCATTGCTAAGCATGTTTCGTTTTTGTTTGTTTGTTTGTTTGT
>CM021538.1:2478370-2492251 GCA_010994315.2 Pisaster ochraceus | reverse complement strand
TTTTTTTTTTTGCCATTTCTTGAATATTTAAAAACATTAATTCGTCAAAAAAGCACCTAAAATTGTCCTTAGGCTTTCTGTGCAACCAATTCAGCTGATACCATTGTAGTTTCTTTGAATTAAATTCGTGTGTTTTCTGTGAAGTGGGTACCTATATGGCCAACATACATTTTCATAGTTTCCTTCGCATGGTAAAATATCCAGAAGCCGACTCGATCAACAATTTTACTTAACTTACGTTCTTCTCCTTATATCGTGTTCTACTTGGCCGCTATCGAGAAAGTACAAGCGAATTTACTCTGCTGCAAAAATGGCAGAATTTTAGTGACGTAAGGGAGACAAACAAGTATGCGCGATACCCGTCTCGGCACGGATGACGGTGGATTTGTGATCCGGAAAGCACCAGACTACTACCCTGGCTTTCGTAGCACATGCGAGATTGAACAACTCCGCTGGCAAAAAAAAATGTGCATTGAATGTGTCTTTATTTATTTGTTTATGCATTGATTTTATTTATTGATTTATTTATTTATTTTTGTCAACTGGTATTTCGTTTACGCTGATGAATCGTAACGGTTAAAAGACCAAACGTTTTTTTCAAAGAATACCGTAAGCTTTTAAACAATGGAGCTGAAATTTCATTCGGGTACAAGGTTGAATTGTGCAGGCAACGAAAAAAAGAACTGGAACTCACCAGACGTGGGCCTTTGGCATCGCATATGGAAGTGTGGGCGTCGTGTCCATGCGTGTTCTAGCCACGGACACGGGGTCGTGGCGGGAGTCAGACCAGGGCACCGTCGCAATGTCAACGCAAGCCCCCTCACCCTGGTACGAACCGTCGGGACTAGACATTACTCGCAAGAGCTGAGATGATTTCTCAGCGCAGGTGGGAAACATACGGCTGTCCACATTTCTGGGCTGGACTTTCTGCTGAGATTTCCCCCACTCTCGATCCTTTATATTACAACTTGTTCCCTCGCCCCATCGCATTCAAGTAAGCGATTAACGCTACATTGGTTAGCAGTCTGTCACTAACGGAGATATTCAATTAATTGAGCTAAACCCTTTCCACCATGTACCATATGCACTCCTCGTATTTTTTCCCCCCGCGTTGGAATTGCTGAATTTTTCCTCTTGCGTATTTTCACCCCTGTCATTCACAAGCCAATGCCAAGTCTTTCCCGAGTAAACACGGCCACAAAGCTTGCCGTTTGACTATATACTTAGCGCTAAATAGAAGCGTCTTTAATTTCGTGTAAATACAGTGTTGGTCAACACAAGATCTTTGTGCTCGCGAGGACCGCACGTTGTACGCACCCTCGTATTGTCATCTCGCACTCAATGGTATTGAAAGTATCGCGAAATGTATCTCTCTATACGTTTGGGCGCGGAAAATAACACCACATTTGGTCTTTTGCATGTCTATGGTCAAAGCCATAGGTCAGAACATAACTGGGCTGTGGTACAACATTACCCCTTTCACTGTCCTCCAAAAAAAAAGCACCACAAGTACTCTCGACATTTGGTCATAACATAGGTTTCAATTGTCTCCCACATACAAGTAACCAGTTCTTGGGGATACCATTTAGAAAGCTAGGATTTTTATCTCAAGAGCACTTTGGTCCTTTGACTGGGAATCTGCAGGTGAAACCGGGAGCAGTTTAATGAGAGTTGTTTTCATTGTTCCCGGGCCAGTCTATGCCGTGATACAGCCATAGTAGCCAGGATTACCAAGCCTGAACATGGCCTCGCACAAAAGGTACAAAATCACGCGGGCTTGAGAAAGAAGCCCCTTCAAGCTCCCCCTACGCGGACAGAATCACTTTTTTTTCCCAGACCTATTTTTCACCGTATTCCTCTGTGTTATCATACGTTGCACTTTGCCGTGCTGAAGTGAGACATTTAAGACGCGCTGGTTGTAATAGAGGGAGGTTCGCTCGAGTTCATACAAGAGATATGTAGAGAGAAAGAACTCGCTCTAATATCGTGAACAAGTTTCAGTTTTCCCTCTCTTTCATGGCCGGACAATGGCCCTATTCCTGTAAAGCAATGCCGGCTGAATGGCTCTTTTTATCCCGTGAAATGATCGCTGTATTCCCGGTCAAAATTAATTTGAGGTAGACTGACATGCGCGAGCTATTAGAGAGACCTGAATGGGGGTGATTGAAATGGTGCACCAACATCCCAGCCACATGACGTCATTGTAATATGTCACAGTGACGTTTGCCAACTCGTCCCAGTGGCCGCCATTTTGAGTGCGGAACAATAATAATTTATAATCAACTTAACGTTTCAACGAGAAAAATGTGCATCAGTTTAATATACAAAGATGCACTTTAACATATAACATTAAAGCTAAATTAAACACAATAGTCCTAAAATAATCAATGTAAACACTACAAAGCGAGATGGAATTTTAAAAAAACCATAGTTTTGATATTTAAACAACTCTTACTAAGCAGCCCATATACTGCATAACTCTGGCAGACCTACTCAAACACAATTCTGGGTACGAGTTTATACTTTTACAACCTCATTCCCATGGTAATCCAAACCAACGTTGTGTTAGATTTTAAATGGAACGCATATCGTTGTTTTGGGAAGAGTAACTGAATTCCTCTAGTTTTCAATAAACAAACATCACAACCAGCCTGTGAACATTCCAGCAAGTTCCGTGTTCACCTTGGAGTGACAACAACGCAAACGTCTTATGTTTTGTCAGGAATGTTCGTGCGTATAAAACAAATCGGGCATATTTCCATTGCGGCAATCGGAATAAGAAACAGTGATTTGTGCGGTCTTCAAATGCTATTTCCTCAACTTTGGCAGTATTTCAGATTGAAGTTTTATAATCAGAGAGTTTCAGATACCACTCATTCTCTTTTCGATAATTGTCAATCCCGTTATTGTAGACTCGAAACGAGTCAGAATTGAGCCGGATTGCAGGTCCCAGTGGGACCTTGAACCGACTCTGGCTCAGGCTGACCCGCAAAGTGGTCAACAAACGGGATTGTTATTCGGATTCTACGTCAGTTTGACCCATGTCTGGGTCATTTTTGTAAAGATTCCCGGGTCAGACTGACCCAGAAATGGATCACGCCCCTCGGGATCCGGGTTAATTCCACAAATCCGGGCAACATGTTATAGAGCAGCTTGAGCACAAAATATCGCTTGAAATTTTACTGCTAAGCAAAACTGACCAGGATACCAGTCGCAGATGATACATGTGACATGGTATTGGGGTAGGGAACCTTAATGATTTGTGCTTGCCACTTTTTGTGCTTTAAGCAGCTCTCATACAGCTGCCTTGCACAAAAAGTAGTTAAGCACAGCAACATTTTGCTCAGCAGAATAACGTTACCAGCCAATATATACCATGTAACATGCACCATCTGTGACTGGTATCCTTTTTATCTTTGATAAGCATAACAGTTTTAGGCAAAATTTTCTGCTTAAGCAGCTCTATGAAATTGGGCCCCGGTTTGATGGCAAAATTTACAGTACGGAGGCCTGACTCTTTTTTTCATTAGTACAAATCTGCTTGATCAACATTACGTATGGTCAACGATTTAAAAACACTCGTTTATTTATGTTTCGTTAGCGTGGGTTCTTCAGATCGGAGTCAGATAAGCAAAGCGAAATTGATAAATGTATACAAAATATGCTATCTTTTTTTTTTTTCAAAGTACGATTTACACAACACAATATTAAATATTTATACCGTGTTGGCTCGTGTGTCTTAAGTTCAAAACAACCTTGATTTGTAGTAAAATTTAAAAACAAAAGGGGAAGTAAAATTTAAAAACAATTTAATTCAAATCCGAAAGATGACATCGAGAAATGACATTTGAAGATACACAAAATATGTATCATAAAAATAAAAACAAACATAAAACTAATATTTTAAAATCTCATTGCTTATTCCAATTGCCGCAACTGAAATAAGCACATAATAAATGCCAAAATATGATTCGTTTTCAGGAACACCAATAAACAATTTGATGAAACTTTCTCTGGTTTATTGGGTGATGTTTTTATTGAAAAATAAAGGATGGATTTTGGAAATGAATTCACTCTTCCGAAATGATGATAATATTTAAAATTTATATTGCGCCTTTTACATTAAAATGAAAATAAATGATTTTATAATATACCTTAATTGATGTTTTACTAACAAAGTAAAATAAAGTTATAAAAAAAAACTGCAGGAAAATTGATGTTTATTCATGTTTCATTTCGTCGTTTATTGTTGCTACCATGAATTTCGTAGAATACGAAATTCTTAAAATATTTCTAGAAATCATAAGTAAATATTTATATATTTAAAAATATTTGCTGTTTTAATTTTGAATAAGTTAGTCAGTTCATGAGGCTTCTTCGGTGGGTTTATAGCGAACATGAAATTGTCTGGTTATTATTTCAATTTGGCGAAACATGTTAATAAAAATCGAAGATTGTTATTTTAATTGACTTGGGGTTAAATGCCCACAAGTTGTTGTCTTTTTTCGCTTTTTTTCTCCGTCATTCCTAGTACGAATTCGCTGTTTCAAATGCGGAAACCATATTGCACCAACAATGTTAGGAAGACAATGAGGATTCCAAATGTATTTTTGGACGTTGTTCCACCGTGAAAAAAACCATCAAATGGCCTGGCGTTGATGTTCCGAATGTATGAATTACATGTAGTAGGCCGCCCGGGGCACCAACATTGTCTCGGCCTCCCCGTGCATGGCATTTTGTGTCTATTAGATTACCTATCGGGCCTGCCCTTCCCCGCGTTTTTCGTCTCGGAAGCGGGCACATTAGACCAAGCATTGTATGCCGTCCCCGTGTTTCCACAACCCCGCTGTGACGTGAGGTTCGGGGAGGGGAACTGTCTTCGGTAGACTGGCCGCCCCCCTGCTGTTTCTTTCAAATCTCTCGCCAACTGCACCACGTTGAAGCACGGCTACTCCCCCCATTGTAGGTGGGAACGTTATAGGGTCGGCCTGCTCGCTGCGGGAAGCAATAACTCGGCCGCAGCGCTATACCCGGCCGCTGGTACGCTTTGGTGCTATGACTTGCCCCCGACGCGACTGTGGTCTGATGACGGCAGAGGAGGAAAAAAGACGGGCAGCAAAGACAAACGAAGTACAATAGTAGTCGGCCAATCTCGGTCAAATATAGATTGGACTAGTAGCCGTGAAACAATGGCCAACAATCTGGGTAGTGAAAAGAGATCCCATATGATCGAGGTGAACGCTAGTCCACACAAAACAAAACATTCATTCGCAAAATCATTCGAGATTGTACGCATTTTGCCATTGCGCTCATCGTGTGAAGATTCCACGTGGAAAGAAGGTTGTATGAGTGTGAGGTTTTCTTGAAATCTCGTGTTGACGTATACGAACCTTCCGTATTGTTATTTTGTCTCGATACATATTCAGTTCAGATCAAAGCGATGAAATACAAAGTAAAATATCTGGGTATGACCCATAATGTTGTTAACAATTTCAAAGTGTCTTCACAGGTTGGGAGAAGATTCCGTGCACCGATTCCACTTTTTTTGTTTGTAGGGGTGCAAATTGCATCTTGGGTTACACCGGGTGCTCCCGAGATTTCCCCCGGTGGAGAATCGCTGGCACACGGTGAGCTGTAAAGGATACCGGAACCTGCCGAATTGCTTGACTTGCGCTCCAAAAGGAGGCGTTGCTAAGCGCAGATTGGGCATTAAGTTACCAGTCCCCGGGGACGATCTTGCGCGGAGACATCTTGTGCAGTGCCTATTGGATGACCGAACTACAAATACTTTAAGGTGTGGAGTAAAAAAAAAAAAAAATTGCTGTCAAGTGGGGAAATCAGAAATGGGTGAATGACGTGAAGAAAATATTAATTTGGAAGGTGGTAAAAGAGAACTTTGCTCATGCTGAGAATACATGCCGAGAGAGAGGGAGAGGGGGAGAGGGGGAGAGAAAGAGAGAGAGGAATGATGCTGAAGAGATGGGAAACGAAGACGGCAGGGGAAAGAAGTGAAAAAGAAGATATTCCTTAACTCACGAAAATGCCTAAAAAAAACATCAAAATATTTTGCACTTTACAAGTCAAAGGTGCGCTGTGAGTCAAGTTGCAAGAGGGTAAACTCCGAAACATCTATGATGACAGTTTTATTTGTTTACTTTTGTTAAGACCCGGACAATTTTCAATGTAAACATTATACAATTTAGGTCCGAAGACTTAAAATAGATACATAAATAAAACAGTAAAAATCCATGGCTGCTGATCCCACCCACCCACCCCTGATTCTGACGTTATAGATACTCCGGAGTAGAGTGTCTTTGACATGTAAGGATGCTGAGGGTCTTGGGTTCAGGGAATGCTGGGAGGTTCAACATTTACTGTTTTCTTTATCACATTAACTTTGTTCTGTGGGGACATGGGTAGATTGCTGCGAGCCTCTAGTGACTCAATTCACATGACGTCATCACCCACGCTGAATCTCGGCTGCGCTAATTTTAGGGTCAGATTTCCCGTGTGTGGGACTGTGCAGTGCGCGTTTAAGGCGACGCGAGCGTGTATACAGGCCTACACGTTATCTTTGAGTGTGATCTGACTCCCCAGAAATGGGCATCTTGTTACGTCCGTGCAAGACCCCAAGTTCCATAAACTGCGTAAACTACCCACCGCGCGTGCGTACTAATTACTGCATGGGACCATAGATATAGAATATATACCTAGATCGGCCTGTGTAGAAAAAGATTTGGTTCGCCATGGACGCAGTAAAATGTCACGTGCTTCAGGCGACGCGCAGATATTGACAATGCCAATTTCATGTTATAGAACTTATGCACATGATGTCATATCAGTAGGACGCCCTAGAGGCCAAAAAGCGGCCGTTCATTGGCCAAACCTATGCGCCGCGCGTACAAATCTGCGCGTTGCCTCAAGCACGTGACTAATGTCAGCCCCCAGGCTGAACCAGCGTATTGTACGCGCGGCCGATCTAGGTATTAAATTTTATATCTATGCATTGGACTGATGTTGGCATGACGCATACGCGTTTATGCGTCTGCCTTGTGCACAAGCCAAGGCAAGAAGCATTTTAAAGGTTATGGTTAACACTATAATAATCCCAGTAGTGCACTGTTCGGTTCGGGTCTTTACAAACAGACTCCCCAGACAGAACAGTGCCCTCGTAGTCCGTCCACTTCATCTCAAAATGGCTAATGGCGTTTGCCCACCAATAGTGTATGTACGCATGCGTGAATGTAGTTAGCATATTTCTCGGGAAAGGCTTAGTCGGTATCATTGTTGAATCGTGGCCCAAGGAACGATCGACTTTATAAACTGTCTTTTCGAATAAGGTTTTGCTGGAGTCGGTTTGGAATCGAACCCCCCAAAACGACCTGGTGAAAAGTGTGTTACCATATTTTTGTTTTTATGTACAAAACAGTCCCAAGGAAATGTATGTATATTTTAAGAATATATTTTTCGTACCGACAAAAAATGAAAATTAAAATAAATACTGCTTGGTTTTCACGTAATTTTCATGTGTTTTGTGTAACATTTCCATTCAAAGACAAGGGTACGTAGAAGACATTAAAACGTTCACTGACGCAAACCTTTTTATGCATTCAAAAACTACTTTACTCAGGAAACAATGAAATTTCCACGCGATTGGTCTAATCATTGTATGAAATTAATGTACATAGAAGACAGTGACACATTTTATTGTGTGTGTTGTTTTGTTTTTGTCTTTATCCAACGAGTATAACAAATGCATTAACCCGAGATGTGTCCTGTGGGCAAATTTCCCCCGGAATACAGAAGTTGATTTACCCGGCCTAATTATCCCGTAAACGATGACTTAGTTCCATCGTTACGATTAGTGCATCTGCAACCCCAAAAATGGCAGCCTGCAATTGCCCGAAATCATTTCACTGCGCGTGCGCGCCTGTCCCCGACTCGACTCGCCCCAATAAAACACGTTTTATTGCAACATTTCTTGGTCTTACGAGCGCATTAAATGGAAAAGCCCACCAGACTCGCCATGTAACGATTTGAAAAAATATTGTTTTAGGAAATGGGCTAACTGCATCTCATAGACGTACTGCCCCGACCATTACGGCGAGGACGAAAATGGGGCCATTTACCTTCGGTTCACCAGAGCGACTGGTTCTCAAAGAGAAAGTTTTTTTTTTTATTTGACTGCTAAAGTGGGACGCGCTTGCGAAGAAGGGGGAATGTTAGCCGGGCTTTTGCCGTCAGTCCAAAATCAGCCAAGCACTAAATTGTAAACGCCATTTTCGTAACAAAATTGTCGGGTAGGGTAGAAATTGTTCTGTTCGGCGGGATGGTAATTTAATTAGCTTTGTTTACGTCGCTCATATGGCCCGCCTCTAAGAATGAAACGCAGGGCTCCGGCTAGGGCCAAGGGCCGCCGCTATCAATGGTCGTAGCTGGAAACATGCTATAATAACATTCATCTACCATGTAAATACATTCGGGGGGGGAAAGGGAAAACATAGTTAATTTTCTTCCTTGGGTTGGCCTTGGAGCGGGGGGAGAAAAATCAAGTTTGTCTCCCAGCTGATTACGTTTGAAAACAGTTCATGAATAAGTAGCCTATAGCTTTTAGGGCCTTGATTCGTTGACGTAGTCGAGTCATTGTTTGATTGTCGGTAACTTGTTACTTTATTGGTGGGTTCGCGCAGGTCTATTGCGTGACGACTGTTTCATGAATGGTTTTATAACATCGGCTGACGGCAACCTTCCTCTTATAATTCAAACGAGGATGGTGTTCGTTCAGAATAGAATTTTTTTTTCAAAAAGTGTGAAAGAAAAACAAGAGATTGTGTAAACAGAAACGGTGTTTGAATCACGTTAAGATGAGATAATCAAAATCAATGTTGCAAGATACAGTTATGATTAAATTCAACCCATTCAAATTAGCACTGTACACGTGCTATACAGCATCGACATTTCAAATTGCTTCATTTTTTCCTTTTCTTTTTTTTCCTTTCCAGTTTCTTGTATTGAGATAATGTGTCTACAGCAATCCATCGGATCTTGAGTGAACAGTACCTCCAGTTAAACACACTAAGTTGAACTGGGACCAGCTTGCTTGATGGGGACCAACCACGTCACAACGTTTACAAAAGAGACCACGGGGTGAGAGGTTGCCCGGCAGAAAGTGTACACTGACCACAACATTTTACTCTGTGTTCATCAGATAGTAGTTTTTAAGCCCAAATTAAATTTTAATCCAGTGGTTAGTGTAGTGCCTGATGTGGACGTCAAAGTGCACAAAATGTATTCCCACATAAACCATACGAGTTTTGCCTGCCTAGTTTTGACCCGGAAGGCCCGCTCTTTAAAAAAAAAAAAAAACGTGACGTCATCGATGCGACAAGATTCCTACAGGTCCAACTTATAATTTGAACAAACAAATATATTTATGCTTTACTGGGAGAGCTTTTAGGTCGTCGAAAATGTGTATTTTTTCTAAGCTTCATGAAAAAAATAGCTACTAGTAGAGAGAGCATCCAGAAATTTGAATACAAACTGATTTGTTTGTCCTTCGAACCCATCCAAAACACGGAGCGTTTGATTGCTGTTTTCAACCTTTCGTTTTCTTCTAATAAAACCGTATTGAAATTTTGCGCCGGTTAGATCAATTTTATGCAAACACTACGCATTAGTTTCTGTACAAATCAGAGCTTATACATTCCAGACTTCCATCTGAATTCAAACATGTCTGTGTCTGCCTGGTGAAAAACGTAACTGCTATTTTCTTCAGACATGAACAAGAAACTATGGATGATGTTTATGAAAAATTCTTAACTCTATAGCTCCACGGATTACCAAAAGGTAGAACCACTTCTAAACAATAAGTGGGCCCTATAGTTTCACAGATCTCTTTGTTAGCAATGACTCTTACCCCTTTAAATTTAAGAAAATTTATGGAGAAGCAAATGTTCCAGTACTCCTTTAAACCCCGTATGTTATGTTAAGTGAAACATTAAATGATCATTGCGTCTTCAAGCCATTGACATTGCAACAAGTACAGCTGTACCTTGCGACCCAGTGTTAAGTTGTCCTTATTAATAATTTGCCAGACAAATTGCATTTCCATAATTACCCCCCCCCCCAAATCCTTCTAGGAAGGTGACAACATTCTCAAAGATAAGAACATTTTTGTTCAGAGTGGTAGCTGCTCGTTCACTCCTCCACACAAATCTGCATTCGCCATTAGGATCATGGCTTCAGACTGTAAAGCAATTACGGCGAATACATTCCCGCCCTGTTCGCTGATTGGCTAATCCGTTTTGCGTTCAAGTTGGCTGAAAACACCAGCTGGTAACGCCATGGCTCGCGAATTGTGTTGTCCCTGTTCGTTTTCCCCATCACAGCCATCTCTCCCAAGATTTGCACTCCTGCTTTCCTGTTGGGGAAAAACAGTCTGGAAGAGCGATTCATGGGAGATGTTGACACATTCAATAATTTGTGTTTACACCTGCACGTGCGATGTTTACTGTATTACTGTTGTGTGGGAATTCGAACCATCTGGTTTGCTAGTCAACAATCGCGGAGAAAAAAAAACACGCATTGGAATACAGTTTCAAAGGGGATGACTTCTTGTGCACTTCTGACAGGCAACTGATTTTGAAAACTCATGCGAAGGTGGAGTGAACTGTGAGGAAGTTGAATGTATGACTTGACTCTGTTGATAATGACTTGTGACACGACGAAACCAGCGACTAAAAGTTACTGTGTGGTGCGTGTACTCAAAGCAACCCATAGACGCACATAAAGAAAATCCTATTCTTCAACACTGTAAAGAACACAATGTGGACGTGTGTAAGTCCACACAGTGTTTCATGACCCTACATCATGTGAACCTCTTTTGTTCTCCGGTCCACAATTCGTATGTAGCGTTAAACACTCTATCAGACTTTCTGCACACACCTACAACTAAGTTAACCAGAAAAAAATGCCCCACCCATCTGTGAGATACCCTAATCTATCTGTCACACATAACATGACCCCCGATTAGGGCAAGTGTCAGTTGCTCTGCGGTCACACACCTAACCACCAACCTCCACGGGGATGTCCTTACCCCTGTGCGGTCTACCTCGACCCAACCCCTACCCCGCCCCCATCGGTTGAGTAAAAAGTCCTTCGATACTTCTTTCAAAAATACTCCCCACCCATCCATAAATTCTGTAGACTCTTTACCATACCAGCCTCACACACTTTTGACCACGCCATTTGGGAAACATGACCCCCCCCCCCCCCCCCCCCCCCCCCCCCCCGTTGGTGAACCCACTCATCTCATTGAACTTTAACCCATGCACTCTTGAAATACTATACACCAATACCATACACCTGTAACCCCCCCCCCCCATTCAGTCAACCACGTTTGACCTTCCCATTGAGAAGCTTCCCAAACTGCATCCACTTTTGATCATCTCACATACCTTTGGACCCCCACTCCTACAAAGCAAACCCCTCCCCCACCTCCACACAACTGACACCACTCCAAAGCACAAACCACACTAATTACAGCGATCGCTGTAATTTGTTCGAGATAATTTAATTGTAGCTGCAATCCAGTCGCCCCCCCTCTCTTTCCAAGCAATAGATACTTAACCTGATTATTTTAGTTGTTGAATCATTTTGACAAACACTTGACCAGAACACTGCGGAAGATAACCAATCACTGTCATTAAACTAAATGTATGCATAACCGCAGAGCCAATGAAACGCAGGGTTCTATTTTATTATTATTATTATATTTTTAATCGAGACCTGATGAAATCCTAACACTATTGTCGGTGGCTTTGATCTTGGCGGGCTGTAATACGCAAACCTTCGTTCTCCAAATTTACGCCCTTGATTTTGGGGGGGCTTTTATTAAAAATCTATATTTATTCAAGAGTTGTGGTCGATTGGGAGTATTCTTAATAGCGCATTGTGGGGGGGGCTTTGAAATCCCGTCTCCGTGTTGCCTCAGGACTAATTTTGTTTGATAGATTCGTCAAACATTCAAAATAGCTTGTCGATTAAACTTGAGGGAGTTTTAGTGTAAAAAAAAATGTGGGTTCCGGCCTGAAACATAACAATAACCAGTTTTTGAGTTGGGGACTTTATTACTTAATATCGATCCCACGAATTCGGTTTAGTGGCTTGCAATTTTTTAATATTTTAAGTAAAAAAATGAATGGAAACCTGTAATTTCTATCTCAATGGGACTAACAACGGGAACTATGCATAGGATTGCTTGGGTGTACAGACACAGCGGGTGGGTGCTGATGAGGCAGAAGAGAACGCACTGTTCTTTGGTGATCGTAGTGTATTCCGTTTTGGGTCTTAATTTTCAAGAACAATCAGGACAATGACGTAGTATGTGTGAGCATCGGCGAATTGAAGAAAGAGTTTTAAGTAAAGTGGTTTGGATTCTGCAGGAAGTGACCATCAACTGCGTAAAAGCGAGCGCGGATTTTTGAAATAATATTTTATCCGCTGGAATTAAAATATTATTAGTTTCTTTTCTTTTTTTCTTTTTTCTTTTATAGTGCCGTTGTTCATTCTTGTGGCATCGCGAATTGAGGTTAAGAAAGAAGATAATTGTACCATGACGTAATAATCAGGTACTTATTATTAAGACGCGTGATCTCCAGTGCGCATGCGCTACTGTTGGTGAATCGTGGACGGATCCTCTGCAGAGTCGCGGTATACCTACTCCAATAAACATTGTTGTGGTTCCTCGACGTTTCGAGTCGTATGACCTGGCTGTCTTCACGGAGAACGATGAATGAGAAAGCTGCCCTGATTTTTTATTCTTTATTAAAAAAAAAAAAAAAAAAAAAAAAAACGCGAAAAGTGCAGAGAGCAACCCACTAATCAAGGGATTCAAAATCCACCCACCCTATCAAAAACATGGTTTTTTTATGCCCAGCTATCATATTCTCAAATATGAGAAAGTAATTTAAGATAAAAAGTTTTTCTGTGTAAGTGAGTATTCAGGTGCTTGATTATATATTTCTTTTACATAAAATTAGGTCGGTTATTTTCCAGGTTGTATCATATTTTTAAAACTTCATTAACGAGAACTTTATATTAAATTGTTGAATAGAAGATTTCAATATAAAATGGGTTGCTTTGGGAAAATCCCCTAAAATTAAATTGATATTCGATCTACCATCAAACCATTTCTAAAGATTCCCATCCAAAGACGTTTTATAGGTAAATGTGTAGTTTAATTATTTCGATTCCACCCCTTTTTGGAGCGGAGGTACAATGAACTGGAAATCGGTTTTAAAAATAGATATGGTGAAGATTTCAAACAACGGTTCCACTTTCTTCTTTTTTTTGACAACAGTTTTTTAGCAAGTGCTCCAGTCAGAAGAAAATGTGCTGGCTGCACTTGATGTGAACATGAGAGATTTCATTTGTAGACCGAGATGGGAAATAATACAATCTAACTGGTCCTTGCAACCTTACCCTCCGATTGCGGTCGGAAATTAAATTCCCCACCGAGCTCCAACTCTTTGTTGTCTACGACCGCTGGTCGACTATCCCTTGCGTCCTGTGGTATTTTACATTCTACCTTTACGGGAACGAGAAAGGGGGGTGAGAGTGAGGGGGAGACCGTAGACAAAACGATTAGAGAAGCGTTGGTGAGTTTCTTCAAGGAGCAGTCTCTTTCAAGAGGGGCAAACCTTCCGGACTCTTTCGGGGTTTGTTCTTGGAGAACTTCCCCCGTAGTCGCAAGGGTCCTCTCTGCCGAAACTCTAGGAGGATCCCCGACCGGTACTCCAGCCATCCCCTGGTGATGGGGGACCGGGGCTGGATGATATTGTGTCGAGATGGTCGAGAGGCAGAGAGGTATGGGGGGTGAAA
>CM021538.1:2447379-2466938 GCA_010994315.2 Pisaster ochraceus | reverse complement strand
AAAAATAAATAAATAAATAAATAAATAAAATAAAATAAAAATGATAATAATAATAATACAATCTTATTCGAGTGAAACCTACAGGGGACCTCCATCGCTCGTGTCAAGACCACGGAACTCAGAGTGAACTCTGACCTCACTAAAAAATCATCACCTGTGAATTTCTCAGCTATAAAAAAAATGCTTTAAAATAATAATAATATAAACAGAGAGAGAGAGAGAGAGAGAGAGAGAGAGAGAAATGGGGCCCCTTTCATCAGGCAAGAGAATGGAAACCTAGTGCGTGTATACACACCAGCAGTTGGAGTTGTGTTGCCAGCCAAAGTACGCTGGTCAGTCAGGCGCGGATATCTGGGTTAATTCCCGCTCACGCTAATTCCCAAGTTGTGCTTAGAATATGGGCCCTCTCTGCCAAGAGGAAAATAGTAAAATAGCCTCGACATTTCAAAAGCTGGTACCGTACTGGTAGAATCAGCTCAATCCCCTCTTTGTAAAAAACCCATAAATGTACGGGTTTTTCTTTCTTTCTCCCTCTCTCTGTCTCCTTGGGTAGGGGTCAACAGGTCTGAAATACTTGACAGTGTTTATATTTTTATTTCTTCCTGGTGCTTCAAAATCGTAGAATGAGTTAGAAAAGAGCCCAGGGCTCAACAGCCGTAGGCCTGAAGATTTGTTTTATATGAAGATGTGATAGATACATTGTTCATAAAAGGAAGGCTTTCTCCAAGAAGGGGGTGGATGTTGGAGTGAGGATTCTAGTCCACTTGTTGATCTTCTGATGATTATTTTGAGCAACATTTGTAGACTTTTCTGGAAGATATATTTATTGTGACAAAACCACGGTAGAGTAAAACCATTGATTCGTAGCTCTGGTGCCTTGAAGGGAGTCGTCTGAATGGTGTAAGAGGGGCCGTGCTGGATCTACGTAGCTTCACCATATCGGCAGAACAAAACGGTCGCAACTTTGCCTGCTGTTTAGAGCATGCTGCTACCATCTTGGTCATGTTCCTTCTATCAAATAACAGTAATGGATGCTAGAAGTCATTGTACAAAGAAGAACCAGACTATTTGCCCTTCCAGCTTCAGTTTGGTTACATTGATTTGAACGGAAGAAAATCAAGATAGCTGCACCATGATAAAGCTCTATTATGTAACAAATTTCACTGTTATGCTTGTTTCGTAAAAAGATGAAAAACATTTTTTTTAATTTTTTTTTTTTTTTATCAAAAATAAAAATAAAAACCTAAAATATATCCTCATCATCATCAAGTAACCTTTGAGACACTGCGTCATTTTGGCCCTGCCCTTTTGGAAAAGTACATACTATATTCCTGTCCTCTAGTAGTCAGGGGGAAAAAGTTCAAAAAAGAATGGAGAAAAATTCTAAACTTTCGAAGAAATCACATGAAACGGATGGTTATGTTCTTGAAGTCCACGCGTTTCCGTGCATTCATGTTCACGGTACAGTGTTGGGGATTGTTTGATATAGTAGACCTCAAAATGTTGATATAATTATAATCACCCTCGTTTCCTGGATAAATTTCCCCTTTAAATTAGTCTCCTCAAAAAAATGCATAGCAAAATAAAAACCGCTTAAACAGATGTGAGCACGCCATTTCCTTGGATACAACAGGTTAGTTGTTTTGTAGTGAGTAGGCCTAATTGGTTGGCGTAGCTTTTAAATTCCATCTTTTTTTTTCAGACTGGATGCTGTTGGTGAATGTCCCAATTCGTGACTACATCAACAGCGGTTGCATTAATGAATGATGTTGTGTAAAATGTTTGTGTGCAAAAAAAATGACAACGTGTAATGATGAAATTGTACAGCCATGTGGAGAGTTTTATACGGGCGCCGTTGAATGCTGATACACAGACTCGCCAAGCGACGCACCGCGATGCCTCCAAACCAACCGCCGTGGTCGCACCCATGAGGGCCAGGTGATGCAACACGCTCACGCTGGACGAAGAACTCCGGAAGGAAAACACACGGGCGAAATCCGATTTTATTGAACCTAAAAGTGGAGTAATCATGTATCACTGCTCAGAGGGCTTATTAACTTTGCGGTTGATGCGAAGGTACAGGACGTTAAGGTCATCGAAGAATGTCGAATTTAGTTCGTTGTTTCGGAAACATCACTTGAAATGTTGAACTGAATATGAAACTGCAACCGGCGTCCACAATCAGAATAAAGCTAACATTCATTTAGAATTGAGATGAGTGCATTTCTGACTTTGGTAGCAAACGAGCTAAACAATGATGTCAACTAGAATATGATGATGCTTGCGAACAATTGCATTCCAGCATGATCTCGTGGTTTACTCTGATTTTACACTGTAGGTCCACGCAACTAACCACCTTAAAAACTCCCCGGTCAAATTTGACCCGGGTCCCAGGGGACCGTGACCCATTTATGGTCAGGCTGACCCGAAAACCTGTTAACACAAAAAACGAAGGCAATGAAAGTTTCAACATTTACGTTTAAATACTGTAAATAATTCTGTAACCGTATAGATCTATTACTAGTTTATGCACATACGCTAACCCTAAACTGGGTTCAGTACCTCTCGTTTTTTTGCACCGTACCGCGGTGGTTGTGACTCCATGTACGGTTGGTATGGCCCTCAAAAACATACAGGAGTGCGTTTACACCCCGCAGCGCAACCATTTACCGTACATTTTACGAGAAAGTGCTTACAGTCGGGATGCGACAAGCATTTTTGACATATCGGCTAAATAAAACACCCGATGGAAAATACTGAGCAGATTTTTTAAAAGTCTCAATGCCTGAAACGGGCCCATTTCCATAGAGCTGCTTAAGCACAAAAAGTAGCTAAGCACAGAACAGTTCTGCTCACTGTAATAAGGTAACCAGCCAAAATACTATTTCGCATGTACCGTCTGTGACTAGTTTCCCTTTGTTCTGTTTTTCTTTTCTGTTTTCTTCTTTTTATCTTTTTTGCTTAGCAGGAAGTTGTTCAGCAAATCTTTGTGCTTAAGCAGCTCTATGAAATTGGGTGCTGGTCATAAGACCGTGATTTCTCTTTCTTTTTGGGGTTTAGATGAATTGAATTGAACGGAAGCCGACTGGTACATCCTAAACAGCTTGACTGAATATGGAGAGGTGGAGAGAAGAAACTTTGAAGACTCTGAGCTCTAGTTTTTGGAAGATAACGGGAGTGTGAATATGATCAAGGTTTTGGGTAACGGAATAAAGAGGCAGACCATTTTTTTCTTTCCTTTTTCCCTCCTTTTTACGGGGTGGGATGTTGATAAGGCCTTTTATCTCCAAGAGACAAGAACGGAATCAACAAACTCACAACCTCGTCTATGGAGCGGGTCTTGTAATTTATTGGAGTGAATAAGTTTGTCAATGGCAAAATTAATGTCACTCAGTGCGACGACACTGACGACAGATGTCAACAGTCATGTTACAATGACATAGCTGTTAATTGTTGAACCACCCACACTCGGTGAGTGGGGGGGCTTCTCTGTTTCCTCTCATTGTTTGGAGAGAAAACAATCAGCAAAGTTCACATTGGTTTTGTGCACAACATCGAAACGAGCACATCCTCGGTCCGTCCACACACAAGACTTTCCATTGAACTTGAATACGCAAGTTGGCTCCCAGAAAGCAAGCACGCATGGAGCAACAGTTTTTGTTAATAGCCAATACTGTACATTATCTTGCTTCAAAGACAGTGGGCATATCAGAAGCAGAAGTTTTCCCAAAATTTACCAAAACTATACATACTTTAAAGTTAGCCAGTGGCAGCAGCAATACCTATACAACAAATACCGTACCTCATATTGATTCATAGACAGTAGACAAACCGGTATGGTGAACACAATCTGGATACCGTATATTAATTAACAGAAATTATAGTAACAAGTTACAAGTACCATATATTGATTCATGGAGATTACGCATACCGGCGGCAGTTTAGGCGATATTGTCCGTGCAGTGTATTTCCGTTCAATACACTCGTAAAAAGAGCTCTTCAAAACACGTTAATCAAACAAAGAATTCCGTCAAGTTGTAAGTATACCAGTATATTCATTTCTCTAATCCATTTCATTTCAATAAAATGTCTACAATCGCAGAGGACCGTTGTCTGCCAAAACCTTCTCAATTAAAAAACGCAGCTCGTTAAAAAAATCCAATTGTTATATTCATGAGGTTTTTTTATTCTCTCTACATACACTCCTGTTTTTAAGGTAATCACCTCTAAAAACTGAACCCGTTTTATTTGATTGTTTGTTAATTTGATTTTGCCTGTAGTTATTCCTTTACCCGTACAATCCTTGGGGAGGATATTTAGTGTTATCTGGTTCTAATTGTATTTTGTTCGACTCTTTACATGAGCATCACGGCAATCAAATTATTTTTGTTGGGCGAAGAAAATATTGGTTATACAAATTGGGAATGAAACTTGTTATTAAATAGCTTGAAAGTCTATTAAAGCCTATAGCATGCACATGTAGGTCAACAAAATGTTCCTACTTTTTTTTCCCCCAAGGGCCAAGTAGCATAGCTCTTGAGACTGATGATGTGGTTTTGAGAACTTGCTTGAAATAAAAGAGCAACAAAACACTAGCTCTGGCCAACCTCCATTGTGGTTTGTTTTTCCATTTCTTTGAGGTGCAGGGTGATTTGTCCACACGCACACACACACGAGTTAAGAGTTAACGGCCATTGGCAAGGCGTTTTGGATCCCTTCAAAACCAAGGGCAGAATCCTCGGAGCATTCCAAGCCGTTTCCCGCTCTCTCAAGCGTACGCTAACTGACAGTCGCTTTACAACTCTCGTTTCTTTCAAAAACAACTTCTCCAACCCCTTCCCAATCACGAGGGAGAGAGTTTATATATAAAAAAAAACCTGCAATTATTTGGGAGATTCTTCCCTCAAAAGAGATGAAGTGCAATTGAAGAAAATGTCAAACCGTTGTTTACCAAGCTGAAAAAACAACAAGAGTCCGCGATGAATGTGGCGTGAGAGAGGGGCGAGAGATGTATTAGAAGTGCCGGATGTAATTTGGCGGGAACAATTTAAAGTAAATTCCGGTCGGTAAGTCATTAACCGTTCGTGCTGAAACGAGTCGGGGTCGCTACTCACTCAAGGTTCCCACACTTGGAATGACTTTAGTGCTTCCTATAAGAGACTGGTTTACGGCAATGGTCTGAGAACATAAAACACACATGTTTGACGGTTTGGATTAAGAGAAATCCATCATGTATCACACCACACTCTGCAAACTCCCAGGTCAGAGTTGACCCGGATGTTCTGACCTAGGAGTTTTTCGAGTGCACTGAAGTCGGTGCTGATGTTTTCAAGAAAACAGTAAAGGTTGGGAATTGCTAACGACGGGGTGATACGATATCTTGTATGATAATAATGGTACTTTGTGTTTTCAAACTGATTTTACTTTCACATTCATTTAATAGTACTTGATAACCATGTGTAAGTTTCATTCAGTTGTCCTTTTTTCTCTCTCTCGGTTTTTTCTTCTCTTTTTTTTTATTTTTATTTTTTTTGCTGCTTTCTACAAAAATTATCAATTTTGAACGGTAAATTATGGAGGAATGCTTTCATTCTACCTAAAATTTCAATCTGATAAAAACATTACCGATGCATAATGAACTATCGGATGTTAGCTTCTGCTTTCTAAAAGGGGTTTCTTTTAAAAAAACGGGTCTTCATAGCTCGTTCTGAAGCGCAATAAAACGAAGTTCCATCATCCGAAACGAGCGGATTTACCCGCCAATCTAGTCATACCAAATTTTAATTACAAGTTTATGTACTTTTAAACTCGCTCATTTCTTCTGAATAATGTGTGGGCTTTTGGGCCACGGTGGGTATTCAACACGTGTTGTCTTTACTGCCCATGCGCCGTCATGCGTGAAATTTGGAAGATGTCGCGAGCACTCAATCAACACTGTCAATGTCATGGAACTTTGAGCTTTAATTGTGTTTTTCTTCGTTGACAGGCTGCTTTTAACTTCTGCCAGAAACCTTTGGCCAATTTTGTTGCTCTAGTCAAACGACTGTTTTACCCCTTTGTTTGGTCAGGGCAGGGGAGCAGAAAACGTCTTCTCGTTCAGGTATGGACGGTCAGGGCGCTGGTTATTTTAATCCCATCGTAGATGCTGTCTGCACATCGGGTTGTCGCGTCGATAGGGTCCCTTTCAGCCAATCACAGCCCAAACAACGAGCTTGTACGTCATTGGTGCACATCAGGGCAAAAGTTGCCGAGCAGAAAATATTGCCGGAAAACTTATCCGCTGAGCCAAAAATCAGCAGGGATCCAGCCACGAGCAGTGTACATTGCAAGCTATTTTGGCTGGTAACCCATTCAAGTGCTCTGAAAATGTCTGTGCTTAAAAGACTTTGAGAAATTGGGCAGTGTGTGTTTTGGGGCCTGGTTGCATTACAAAGCTGCTACAGCACATAACGAATACCAGAAAGGTGTTTTTCCCGCCAAAACATTACCGTACGTCATGTGTACGATTTGTAAGTAGTCTATCTGTTCCTGCTTACCATTTTCCAGTGCTGAAATCTGCTAAGGAATATCTCCTGTTTGCTGGCTCTGTGAAATTGATATCATGGCGGCGTGACGCACACGCGATTGTGCACAACTCTATTCGCGTTTGCCAACCAATAGTGTCTGTACGCATGCGTGAATGTTATGAACATTTTTTTCATGAGAAGGGCTTGTTATATTGACATGAAATTTGACTCACAAAATGGCAGACCATGGACAGCAGCCGCATGTGACGTCAGTGCCAGGGCTCTATGTGGAAACTCACACAACGTATGTACATGTATACCCGAATTGCATATTTGTTGTGACCTGAAGGATTTGCTGACGGGAAACTGTTTACAAGTAAGAATTGGTGGAAGCGAAGAAGACCTGTTGATAATTTTCAACAAAAACATCGTCTACTCTTGGTGACAATCATGGTGTTTTGTGCCATGAAAATACTGCGATAAAACCGACGCTGAAATGAGAATAAGAGAGATTAAGTTAAAAGAATAATTTTGAATAAAACAGAAAATAACACATGATAAATATTTAATAGTGGGTCACAGTTGGTTTTTGAGAGTCACTTGATTAATTATCAGGAATATTAAAAATTCAAATGAATAAATACACAAACAAACATCACAGTAAAATTGAAGCAAAATATCAAATATTGTTTTCGAACAATTTAATAGACATCAAATCAAAATGAGATTAAATGGATTGGGCAATTAGCCAAAAGCAAGATAAGGAAATCGTTCACTACTTAATTGAAATTCAATTGAGGCAACTACAGAAAGTAATTCAGCGTAATTTAATACAAACCGGACACTAAGTTGAATTAAACTAAAGAAAATCCATTGGACGGGCCAATTACAATGGCACGGGGCCAGAGAAAACCCGATGACTAATGAATATGTAAATGCAGACTATTGATATGCAAATTAGACGAGGTGTTGGCAGTAAAGCGTGCATACTGCCCCCGGGGCAATCACGGCACAGTGTACCGTGCTGAGCTCGCAGAGTGCGTTGTTTTGAAATCTGGCTCCTGGAGAAATATTAATATTATTTTTCCTCCTTTTTTTTTCTCTCTTCTCTTGCTCCCTTTTTTTTTCCCCACCAGTATATAATATGATGGATGACTATTGGTAAGGGATATTTCATCGTCACTCACTCACCATCCATCCCAAGCAGTCGATCAACCGACAACACACCAGTCTTGTCGTTGATTGATGAATTGGTAAGCCACTCCTCCCATACCGAATCGTCCCAAATTGATGCTACTCACTTTCGTACATGAAAGTGAAAAACATTTAGTAAAGGAGTTGATCTTCTTCAATCAAGGGTTAAATAAGCTTCCATTTTATAACACATTTTGGAGCACGTTTGTTATTATATATTTGACACACACAATGTAAACCATAACTTCACATTACACGGCACAATGTTTGGCCTGCCTTTCCAACACCAGCCCACCCTTATATATAAATATATATTATAAATATATCAATAATAATGATAGTAAAACTTATTGTTATCATTATTATTATTATTAAAAGAAAAATCATGTTGGATCCCCCAATCGAGAATGTAGCCGTTTCTAAATGCAGTAGTGAATAGCCTTCAAAATGTATCCAACACGGGGTTCAACACAATTAGAATTTAAACTTGCTGAATCTTTTAGAAAAGTCACAATGTTCCATTAATACATTTCATTGTGTTCAGCTTTGATATTGTATATCGCCATCTTCTTATCGCGTTTTTATTTTCCGACGTTTCACCCCCGTGGGAGTATGCACCACAAGAACACACGAAAACTGACGCGTCTTTAATACGCTCATATTTTCATAACCTTTTGGTGCTGTTACGTAGCACCTTATTCATTTCCTAGAACATGAAGAAATGTCGGCGTGGACCTCTGGCATTCATTTGAGGTTGTACAGCCCGCGGATGCAACTTCTCAACGGTTCCAGATGTGCGCAGAAAGAAAGCATGGGAACTCTTAAAGTTAACACCGAGCCACTGATACATTCTGGAAAAAACAAACTGCAGGTTGGACAGACTTGCGTGAAACCAAATGAGGGAGAGGGAGAGAGAAAGTTTGGATGTCAAACGTCTCCATTGCAGTCCGGATTCTACCCCCAGACTGTTCTGTAAAGATACCCCAATATCTTTGCATAAGAGAAAGACTGCCTTTTTTTTGTCTTCGGAGGTAGACCTGTATACCCTTATCGCACTTTTTAATGCTGATGCTACCATTATCGTATATACGAGAGGACTACCCCCACAATAATTAAAATAAAACCCAAGATGGGCTCTAGATTGCATTTCTGCGTGAGTTACGCTGAAAATAGTGCAGAGCCATCCGTCACTCTGTTGGCAGACTGCAAGAACGGGAGGGTTCTAGACGAGAAGGGGCTGGGTTCGGGGGGAAAAGGAGTAAATTCCCCCCTGAAGCTAAACGAATGAGGTTATCTCGGCCCGAAAAGTAGGTTAAGAAATGCCAATGTCGTGATGAGTATCTCAACAACAATACTCTCAAATCCCCTTGAGTATAGTGTGAAATAACGTCCGGCCATTCGTTACCTGAAGTCACGTGGTACCTGTGGGCACACGCGGTTGGTCAGTGTTGTGAATTAAAGGTCGGTCATTTTCCCACCCGAAGCCATGTGACGTCGGTGGGCAGTCGCGATTGGTCAATCGGTTCGGACAGTATCATTATCCTGTCGCGATTGGATAAACATAATTGGTAAATGAAGAATCGGTTATATTTATCGAAAGACATGTGATGGAGGAAAACAAAAGTGGTTGTCAATTGTGAAATTACGGTCGACCATTGATCGACATCTAGTACACACGGTATCGAAATCGGTTTTGTCATTTTACGAAAAACTATTTCACCAAAGACAAAATAATAATCATCCAAAATAAAGTATTTTTTATGCTCAGTTTGTTTGATTTTTTTTTTTTTTACTTTCCCGTTTTCCAGCTGACTAGTTTGTTGTTTTCACTCTTGCAGGGCTAAAATTAATGTTCCTCTGATTGTTAAAGTTACACGAAACGAGAAGACCCAGACCAAATCTCAAAATTTACATAAATTAAACTGATCGTTCACAAACTACTGCTTTGACATTCAGTTCAGTCTCACTACTCGGATGGGAGGTTAACGGAACACCGCAAAGCCCTGTTCCGAATCCAAGATGGCGCCCGCTCGCTGTTATTAAAAACTCTTCAGTGCCAACCTGTTTTTGTCATCTCCACCAATCAGTTCTTCGTATTCTGTTTCACGGACGACAGGCCATCGCACCTGGTCTTGCAACGGGATAGATTTCTCGATATGGGATCCTCGCCGAGCGGTCTTTGGCGGGAAACTCGACGCTGGAATACGGACAGATTTAGACCGTGCACTTTCATTATATCGTCTGAGAGCTCCCTCTCTATACCTCTATATATCTCGGGCTCCCCGCGTGCTGATGTTGTGTGCAGGAGACACTGCAGTGTCATAAAGGCCTGCCTAAATTGAGAAGCCTTAACTTGTTGGAAAGGGCAAACTGCTATTGATCCAACTGCACCAAGACCACTTGTAGAATGTGGGATGTGGAAAATGGCCTATGGACAAATCGGAAATGTATATTTTTGTACACTACTGGCAAGGGTCCAAAAAAATTCGCCAAGCAGTTGGCTTTCCAACCACAATGTTGATTCGTAGACGAATAACAAATTGTCCAGCGTCGAGTGCGAAAATTGTCATTCAAGATATTTATTTCTTTTCATGCTTTGTGCCAGCCAACCCCACAAAAAAAATCACAATGGAACGGTATCGAATAACACTTTTTCCGAAAAACCTTTTTTGATGCTACCTTTCCCGCCCATTTTTTTTAAGTCCTCTTTCCTACGTGCGTTAATTTGTAAGCATTGATTGGGTATTCAAACTGCACTCTTATTTTCCCCCTGTTTATTTAGTTGTTGTTTATTATGCATAACTCTCATTTCCACAAAATAAAATAGTCATAAAATAACTGTAACAACCTTGAACTTTGACCCGCGGGTCTTGACACTGTGCGATGAAGAAAGAAAATGTCTCGCCCCAGCATTTCAAGTCCTCCCTTGCTTTTAAAAAATAAATAATAAACACAATAATATGGCATCGTATTACTTCTTCGTAGATTCTCACAAAGAGGTATTTACATTGAGACTTCAAAGTCCGTGGTTGGCCATTCAGTAAGATGTGTGAATAAGCCACCGTGCCATTTTGTCATTTTTTAATTTTCTTCAACCCCCGTTTCGCGCCGAAAAAAAAAAACTGATACACGCTATTTGCACTCCAGTGTGGATTAAGTCCATATACCCAATACTAGGCCACCAGTATGAAGCCTTTTGACGACCAAAATGATAAAGTAAATACCCCCGGGGTGGGAGTTTTTCTTCTCTAACGATGCGCTAAGCTCTCGTTTGTCCCCCATTTAATTTTATCCGTCTTGCCTCTGTTGTCGTGTAATTTTCAACCGTGGTTGCGCTTGTGAGCGCCCGGTGTCACACAACGTGCATGCAGCGTGAAAATAGAAAAGCAAAAAAAAACAAAACCCGGGCCCCGGTTATGTCGGGGGCCAGACTTGTATATCAGTTTTCTTGTGGTTGGACTAAGCCATCCGCAAAACACACGGAAATGGTCCACAGAAGTGTGGATAAAACAGTCGGGTTCTTTAGATGTAAATCAGCGGGTTTTTTTCAAATTACAACATTGTATTTTTCTGGTTAGTAATCAAGGGGGCATACAAACGGGTATTGTACGCTCCCGGTGTACACCACAATGATTTGTTTTGTGTAAATTTACGAGAGAGTGAAAGAGCAGGAGAGACGAACAAATTACCTGCCTGAGACTGAATTGGTTACTCGGTTATAATAGTTGCTGTTGAAGTTAAACATACTTCAGTTTCCTACACGCACAAAAGCTTCCTGTCGTATCACAACAAGATTTAGATTCAGAGAGCTCGAACAAGTGAACATGAGCAGACGTTTACCAATATACAAAGATGAAACAATTTGAGAAAAAAACTTAGTTGAATTTTTTTTTTTTTTATAATTCCACTTGCACGTGTATCTTTTATCATGCGGTTTTTACTCAAAACCCATTTCTTACAACAAATTGTTTCACATTCTGCTTGTTTGATTATGATTCTCAGAATGTTAGGTTTAGTTATGCGTTTTCTGCGACATGAGTGTCAATGACAGACATGCATGGCTTATTGTACCGGTAAGTCTCCATTGCTATTATTTATTATTACTTTATTTTATGATTTTGTTTTATTTTTAATTGTTATGGTTTTTTTTATGTAAATATTTATATACATTTTTACTAACATACTTTATTTGATGAAAACGTCATTTGGATAATGAGAGTTGACGTATTATGCACCAACAAGGTATCAAAAAGAAATCTTAACAAAAATAACATCAAATTTAAAATTGATTAGAAAACAAAATAATGTGTTAAACATATTAAGTACAGGCATATACATGTTAAGCAAGACGTGCATATACGTGTGGCTCTTTAAACTCCAAAATCTTGCTTTGTTTTTGTTTTTTCTCAATTTGTGAACATCAAAAGGTTCCCGGCTTGATTTTCGTTTCTGCAACAAAGACAAAGCTACAAGCATATCACCTGGAGAGGAAAAAATAACACCTTAATTGGTGCAAATTGTTGAGTTTTCAGCAATAATGCACGCACACGCGTTGCACATCAGAATGTGGAGGGGGGAGAAAAAACGGCCCCTCTCGGCACGAAAACAGGCTAATTAGTGACCATTCTATTGATGTTTTACAAGGAAAAGAAGGAAAAAAATAATGAGGCCAATAGACCATAGACCCAGTTTCATGGCGTTGTTTAAACTGGAATTGTGTACTCACGGCCAACGTTATTTTGCGCTTTATGGCGCACCGGTAGCGCAGAAATACGTGGTAAAAGGGGTGATTTTGCGATTTTTTCCAGTTCAGACAACTTTCGTTGCCTGAAAACTTGTATCTGAAAATGTTTGTGTTTGGCTGTGGGTAAACAATCATTGTTTCAACACGCATAGACGTCATGGAGTAAAGGCAGGAGGGTTGAATGTTAAAATGCGCAGTGGTCTAGAATGCGCACATCTGTGACAACTCGGCAGGCCGTGAAGTGCAGGACACTTTGGGCCGCAAGCAAAGACTTCTACAGTAGGCTAAACACGGCCGTGAAAATGGGCTCAGATCGCGATGGTTGTGTAACTATAGACGCGTGTTTCCCGTTGCAGACAAATTGTGTCCTTTAAACAATGAAAGCTAGGCCTATACACTCTTAAAATTCCCGGGTCAGAATTGACCTAGAGTCCGGGTCAGGGCCTGACCCCTTCCTTGGCCATGACCTGGAAACTGTTTTTAAACATGTGACATTCAACTTAGATTCTGCGTCAGTTTGACACATTTCCGGGTAATTTTGACACAAACTCCGAGTCATATTGACCCCACAATGCATCAGGCCCGACGGGACCCGGAAGTCGGGTCAATTTTGACCACCACCCCCCCCCCCGTTTGTTTGTTTGTTGTTGGTGTTGTTTTCTTTATTTTGAGGTTGTTGATTGTTGTTTTCTTTGTCTTGAGGTTGTTGTTGTTGTTGTTGTTGTTTTTAGTGTTGGAGATATTATGGAACTTTGATGCGCTGGATGTACTGGGCCTTTTCATACAAGGTCGCATGTACCAGCAGGTTCAATGTCTGTATAGTGTTCCCCATCACGGATGGACTTACGTTTTAGACAGAAACAAATGGCGGTCAAAACATTTTCAATTCACGTTTGTAATAATGTCCCATGACAGACAAACAAAAAGGACACGTTTCGCCCAACATAAGCGATTCTTACTGCCATTTATGATTTCTGTCTCTAACTTCCGATCATTGTTTAGTATTTAGTATTCTTGATTAGTTTACCTTTATCCTTATTTGTCATGCCTTACTATGTGCATTTTGTTTACACTATCTAATTTGAATGTATGCGGTTGCCATATAGGCCTTTCTGTGGTGAGTGTTTTACGGCAGTTTTTCGGGTTGCAGATTTTCATTCTTTCAAACGGGTTTCTCTGAAGCAATTGAACTCCCAACAATACTTGGGGAATCAGGATAATTTATGTTCAGGTTACAAGCAGATTACCAATTCTGGAAAAAAAATGGGTCGATCTCCTCGTTAAGTACCGAATGTACTTTTTTACATGGTAACGACATCATAAAAATGAGCTGATATTTTAACAGGTATTGTTAACCGTAAGTTTTCATTACTCGTGTTTGTTTTACATCCAAGGGCATTCCGATAAAGGCAAATCGAATAGGCCAATTAAAGTCTAAAAAAAGACGGCCATATAACTATACACGGACATGGTTGAGAAAACGTTATGGACAGGGTACAAAATGGAATATTTGGTTGATATCTTCGTTGTTGCCCCCCCCCCACAACAGGGACAAACTATCTTGGAATGAAATTGTTGTTAATCAACTGCGCGGTGGTTTCAGAAGAGAAACAAAATCACAGATGCGTCTGTTTCAATTTGACGTTGGGTTTACATGGACATTATTATCTGCAATGAAGAATGAAGGTTCAACCTCGTACCCATCTTGTTGTATGCAATAACCGGGATATGATTTTCTTTTTTACAATATACAAATACACTGCATAAACTGAGGTGTTAAAATTGACACCATGGGTGATGTGACATTGTAGATACCGAGTAGAGAATCAAAATTAACATCATAGAGTGTTAAAACAACACCAATGTAACTTTTGGGGCAGAAATAAGTGTTTTTTAAACACCATATGGTGTAAATTTTTATTTGTAAATTCGTTTTTTGTGTGTGACAAGAAAGATTGAAAATCAACTAAAAAGACCCTAGGCCTACTATATGAAAAAAATTACAACCTCTTCTCTAGCTCGAATAGGTACGAGTAACTTTCAAAAGAATGTTCTTTAATCCACAGTTTTAAGGTTTATGAACACATCGATTTCACCGTAGACGACTGTCCTTTTTCTATGATTTCAGTAACAGATTCGTAGACCCCTAGTGTTCCACAATCTCGAAGCCACCCTGTGAACAATTCATTAACAAAATGTGTGAGGAAAAAACACCAATATATTTTTTTCCCCGGGATTTTGACCGTGCTCAATTGCAAATAAAAAAGCACAGTTTGTGAATAAATCACCTTTCCCCCCTTCTTTATTCTCTGCTTCTGTATGTACCAAGGCAGACCTTTGGCTGGCAGTAACGTTATTTCAACACGCATTGTGAGCATGTATCAATGACAATTGCACAAAAAAACGTGTCCCTCAAAAAGTGCATCAATGTCCAAGTTCCCATACCTCCAAGCGAATTCCACTCTACTAAACGCATATATGATACAACTCGAGCGTATGAACGCAATAGGGACCCAAATTCCCTCCTCGCGATTTCACCGCGAAGGCAGGTGACTAGCATGATTCGAGACCACCTGTCCTTAAACAAAAACCTCTATAAAATAAACACCTTTAAAAAAAACATCAAGTTGGAATTTCCCCCTACTAATACAACCGTCTGTCACTCGTAATTATGGGTAGTGTACACATAGCACTCGGTGACTCTTCGAGTTATATCTCTGTACTTACACGCTTGGGTAGCACCATGGTGCACGCGACACTCAAAACAGCGCTCTGCGGCTGGAACCATAATGGGCTATATAGTACAAGTTCATGTGTCATAAAAACACAACAGAAACATATTATTAAGGTCGAGGCGGGAAAAATGGAAAAGTAGGGCAAGCCGGTTTTGGCTTGCTGTTGCTACCGGTGTTCACTTGCAAATCGGTTACTTGTAAGACCTTGTTCCTTTGCGGCCGGGGCGTTGAGGCATGCAGCGTGTCCCCATGACGGGCTGCCGGCGGGCTGGTATAAGCACAGCTTTACAACCGTCTCCCGTTGGTGCCTGCATGTATACACGACCGCGCAAGCAACTACAGTGCAGCTCGACTAAAAAAAACCTAATAGTGTTGCAGTCAAGCACAGCACAGCCAAAAACCACCTGAGCGAATTATGTTTTGTTCTTGCACAGTATGTGCGGTTGGGGGTGCCGGCACAAACCAATGCAAGAGTAAAAAACATGCTTACAAAAATGGAGACAATAACTGTGAGAAATCTTAAAGCTGTTATGATATCTATATATTCCATGTTTCACGGTACACTGCGCGCATTTTATATTATTTATATGGTTTATATATCGTGACCTGTCGCAGTGAGCGCTAACATTCAGTCTGTATGCATGCGCGCACATGCACTATACGCTGGCCTAGTTATTACGTGTGTGTTCTATTTTCGTGAGTTGCCCCAGACTACAATCTCATACGTGTGGTACGTGTTCGTGCGCCACGGAGCTATGCGGCAGCTGACCATAGTATTGGGGTTTATAATGTATAAACGTAGGGGGATGGTAAGGCTAAGATTGAGTTGAGTTCGTCCGAGTTACATGTCATTAACGCAGACGGTCAAATGTGATATTTTCTCCGGGGTCATGTGCAGTGTTCCCAGCCCCCTTGGGCAGGACAGGGCTTCTCTCGGTGTGTTTTTTCCCCGGTGCTGCCAAATAGCACTTAAATATATCTTTTCATTGCATATGTATGTTTACGTGTTCAGCCAGGGATGTTCAATCTCCATAGCGTTTACTTTACCTGATAATTCAATATTACAAAATGGCCTATGCGCACACACAGTAAAGCTGTTCCACGCTGTGAATGGGGTGCCAGCCATGTGAACACAAATTGGAAGGGTTTTTTGCCAACCATAATATTATGCGTGATTAGTTAGGCTTAGGAGGGTTTCATTGCTGATACAATTCTCTAACAATTGGCGCTCTCATTTTGCATTGTTCCTGGCGAGTCGTGTCGATGTATAAATTGTTTTAGTCTAAGTAACAGGGCGGAAATAACACATTCCTTTGTGCGTGGGTTGACCATTCTTCTACCTAATGTGAAGGGTGTAGTTTTATGATTACGACGAAGAGGAAAGTGCATTCATTCTAAATCTTTAGTTTTCACTAAACAAACCAGGTAATATCTATTTTTAAAAATACATAACAGAAATCTTGGTTAAGCATTACCTGATTATAAACAAGTAGCAATTTTTATGAAATAAACAACAATAATAATAATAATAATAACAATAACAAAAACAAATAATAGTAATAGTAGGTGCATTTCATGAAGCAAATTCGAAATGTGAAACGTTTAAAGAATCTTAGATCGATTTATCTTAATAAATGTTTAATTATTCAAATCAACATACAAATAAAGCATTTGACAACAAAAAAATGCGATTGTAAACAATTGAGATGATTAGTTTCTAGAGATCAGCTTCAATTAGAATTTAAAGTGTGTGGTGTTTTGGGTTTTTTCCTTTTCTTTTTTATAATCAGGTTATGCATAACCTGATTATAAAAAACAAATAACGATTTGTTTTATGTATTGTTTTTAAATTATCGATTTTTTTTCAGTTATATATTAATGAACTGCATGTTCCTGCAAGGCACTTTTGCATGGTGAACATTGCTTTACCGTGCGATTTCCCTTGGAAAAATATGAAAGAAATAAATACATAAATTGAAGGGTAGGAAATAATAATAATAAAAATTGCATTTTGGATGGGCGGTGAGCCACACACTAGTCCTTCAAGTCGTCGGATTTGTCCGTTTTTCGCACGATTAAAACGCTTTTAAATGCACTACTTAGGCCAATAACATGCACAGGTTCTATATTTCCATATAGTCAGTCTACCATTTTGTTCATTCGCTCCATTTTATTTATAAAGGCACTCGCTCCCGCTATTTATTATGCTTTGGTGAAGATTAAGGTTGGATACCAACGCTTGCCTGGCGGCATCTCTTTTTAATTTGGGGTCATCATCTTCTTTGACGGCGAGAATAAATATTTCTGAGGATGATTTGTACATGCACGACATTTACATTAAATGAGCATTCAAAATGACCAATTGATGAGAAGTCTACTCCCTGTGGGCGGCTATGGAGCCCCTTTAAGTTCTTGAATTGGGTTAATAAAACAGTTGATTTAAATCAATGAAGCAGCGGACTGTAAGTCTATTAAAGTGGAAAGATCGCTAGTCTGGACTGGCATTCCAGCATGCCATGCTGTGTGTGCTGTAATAGACTCAGACCACAGCGAAAATCCACTCAAATATTTCCCTAAAAATGTCCTACTGAATAATATTCGAATGTGTTTTTATTGAATGATGCCAATGGGTAACGACGTTGAGTTTACAAGGGCTTCGAAAGAGCGTGTGTTTTGGATGTGACACGGGGTTTGTTGCTTTTTCCGGATAAGATTGATAATGTGCGTGACGAGTACGATATCATTATCCAAGATGGCGGACAAGCTTCATCCTTTTCCATCAATGCCAATTCATGAGGTTCTCAGACTGAGGCTGGGTTGGAAAACAGCCTGGTGACCCCCTGGGTATGGCATATTGGTGTCTAGGTGGAGTACAGGGAGCCATGCAGGCGCTAAAATGACGCCGATTGTTGTTTATGCTTCCATTCACTGCTCACTCTTCCGTATACTTGTTAGCCCATTCCCTTCTTTTACACGTCACTGTGTCTTCCAAACTCTTTGTCCTGGGTTCACAGCTAGCCTGATGCTTCCGACAGTCTCCAGCTATTCAAGTTGCTGTAAGAACCCCTGAGCAGTAATGACTTGACTAGAATCCCATGTGTCCTGGGTTCAAAGCTCACCTTGGATTGTGTTGTGATGTCGAGTTTTGACATCATTGCCCTTCCCCACCCCGGAGTCACCATGTGAATTACTCAATGTCTTTCTGGTGTTACTATGTGTGAATAGGTGGTGTGTTCGTTGTTCATCCTTGTTTCAAAATACAGTGTTCCAGGTTCATGTCTCAGCCGTGTTTCCAGGTGTATGGACATGGGTCTAAATGTCTCAACCGTGTTGGAGTTTCACCCTCTCACCTTATGGATCAGAGGGGGTTGGTGATTTCAAAGGGGCTTTCAGGGGAATGTGATGGTTGCACTTATTTTGGATGTATGTGGTTCACTTCTCCCCTGTGACCGGCATCAGGATTTTTGTTTTAACAGGAAAGGACTCGAAAGAAACGTTTATTAAAAAAATTATATATATATATATAAAAAAGGTAAACCTACAACATGGGTTCGAAATTAAAATCCTGGCCTTGCCCCACATAGGTTAGGTTACCTCAAAGTCTTCTGTCAGCTCAAATCGACATGCCTCCTTTAAACATTTTGTGAAAATGACATCAACCTACGCACTTTTACATCAATAGATAGTCATCATTGTATTTATAGAAATATTCCTATAGTCTTTGCAAAGTCTACAAAATGACTAGCTCAGTTCAGATATTTAACATTGATGAATAAGTAATATAGCTTAATAAAAAGAACAAGTCTGTGCGACCAAGGCCAGTCGTACAGGACACAAAAGAAAGAACAATGGCCTAAATAAAAAATTTAAAAAACGCCAGAGCAGAATAATAATAGTCGAGACAAGAACAAAGCTCACGCCCCTGGAAAATCTTATGAATAAATAAAAAACAAAAAATAAAACAAAAAATATGACCAATCAGCACAAGTGATGCTTTCTGAATGCAATTTTAATTGGTGCGCCTATACATTTGGGACCCAACAATTTTGCGACGTAATAGCCCGGTACAGCAAGAGGTAATAGAACGGTGTGTAATCGAATCACTACTTGTCGTTATAAAGTGTAATTTTAGCCCAGCGGGGTCCAAAGCATTTCAAGTTAAACTGAGGCCTCGCGACTGCCACAGAGAAATTGTCAGCCTCAATTTGGGCACTAAGTTGAGATATCCAATGTAATGCATGTATAAATATGCCCTGTATGCAGAATGGCAACTTAACACTAATAGCTGCTTTCAAAGTTAACCGACTTCAGTGTTGTTTTAATGAATGAGGAACAACACTTCTCCACGATAGGTAGATATTCGTGAGGCCACTCCACCCC
>CM021538.1:2424055-2439489 GCA_010994315.2 Pisaster ochraceus | reverse complement strand
AGTAAATCTAAAAAGCACTTAATAACTGACATGACTGTGTTACTCTATTTACACAAAAAATGACTTCAATTAAGCTGAAATTTGGTAGTTATATAATTGTATCTTGGTAACGAGGAACATAGGCTAAGTTTCATCTCTAAAACAGGACAACCCCCTTAATACTAGTTGATAATATCTTATTTAAAATAAAACAATAAATAATAAATTGACAATGTGTCCTGTCTATTGGAAACCTGCCCCTTAATTTCACCGCAAAAAGGAGCTCGCTAATACTAAACGCACAGTGTAATGCCACTTACTCTTTGCCCACCTCATGAATATTCAAATGAATTATAAGTGATCATAAATATTTAAATCCCAACACTACAAGAGTGTTATCTTGTAATATGCAGGAGGACCAATAAATGTTTATTATTGTTAAACATGGCGCGGTCTGCAATTTACAGATAAACTAAAAGACTGCTGCAAATCCGTATAAAGGTTTTTTTTGGGGGGGCAGGGACACAGAGGCTGTTGCATCAGGAAGCCCGTGGAAAACTACGTGAACATCACTGTACGGACCTGTAACACCCACCCCGGGACAGCAATCAAAGTAAATACAAGAAACAAAATCATCCATTACCGTATTTTGAGATAGGACAATTTTGTAATCAAAACTTTTACTTGTATCGACAAACCCCCCCCCCAAAAAAAAAAAATGAAAAAAAAAAAATTCCGGACAGCTCTTGTGATATTTCCGAACGCTTTGGATGTTTTGGCGATAATGCCAATGTACCAACACCTGGTGTGAGGTTTTGCTTTTCCAAGTCTCAGAATATGAATAAATTCAATTACAACATTCTGCTTCTGTAATGTAATTCCTTGCTGGTTAACAAAATAACGATTTTAAAAGTACAACGTGCAGGTTATGCTGTCGGAACTGCTCCACAAGACAGTGTGGTTCGAGACGCACGATATAAAGCATAAAGGGGAAAGAAAGCTTAGAAATTGACATGGAGCAATACAGTCCTCTGGTTATTGCATGCTGGAATGGTGTATCTGTTTGAGCTTAGAGGCTCCGAAATTCAATCCGCATCATGTTCACATTGCTGTTTTTTTTATAGTAGGTATTTTTTCTTCTAAATGCTTTGTTTTGGGGCAAAGAAGATACCCGAGAACAGGACCATGGTGGCATTTTCAACAGAGAACTGTGTTTTTACAGTTTCTACAAACTTTCATCGAGAATTAATCAGTCATTTCCTTTGCAAATGGAAGCTTAACAAAACAGTGCCAGTTAAAGATATAACTTTCAGAATAATTGTAACTCACCTTATACATTGGGTGAGGTTAATATCAGACAATTTGTTCAGGAAAAACACGCTCTATATGTTATATTTATTACTAATTATATCTATTTTTAACACCGTTCGTTTGTAAAGTGTCGTTCTCCTTTTCCAAACAACTTCCCGTTGATTGTAATAATTCTTTCCTATTTATTGTATGTATGTATTTATTTGTTTGTTGTTGATATGTTTATCATTTTACAATTTCCTTCATTGCACAAGAGGCCACCATGTTAAATAATTTCTGTGGCGATTAAAATCAAACCGAATTAAATTGAAAGGTTTGAGTGCATTTGAAAAAGCAGTACCGACCCTACTTCAAAATAGCCAACTCGATTAGTGCTCCCAGTGCGTTGGATTTTATTGTTCCGGCTGACTATTAGCAATCATGACAGCTTCACGTTAAGCAGATTTCATAATCGAGTAATCACCAGTGTTGTTTTATCTAGTTAACCTGGATTTGCGAATCATAAACGTTTAAACGCAATGATACACATATATACGCCGCCTTTGTTTGTGTGTGGGTGGTTTTTCTCCCTTAGTTTTTATTTTATTATTTTTTTTACGATTTTTTTTTATTATAAAATATGATTTCTTTTGAACACGCTACCGTACCACCAAGGACGCTGTAATTAGGACTGATGGGAACGGTAAATATTAGTCAGGATCAACCAATTTTTGACGAAAATGGCACTGTAAACTTTAAAGGGACAGTATCGAAAATATTCCAACATTAGGAATATCTTATTACAGAAGAGGCCAACGAAGCGAGGGATGAAAACAATTAGCTTGTTATGTTTTACGGAAAATAGCCACACAGTTGGTGTTCGAGACTAACATGTAATGTTTTGAAATACATGGGCACGGTTTGTGATGTTACAATTCTGAACATAACTACCCAATTTTCTTGTTCATCGTGGAGCTAAGAAATCAACAAGTTGGTGGATGAATTTTTCCCTGTAACATTTGGGAGGTAGCGATGATGGACGAGCCAAGAGGCCTGTGATCCTTAGTGAGGCCTCATCACCTGTTTGTGAATGAGTACACACTGCAGTGTGTGATATGGGACTCACTTTAAATAATTACAATATCACCAAATTTCACAATTTTCTTTTCATTTTTGAACAACCCGTACAGAATTGACGAGGTGAAATCATAAGTCCTTTTTTTGTAAAATTGTGTTAAATTTCAGAAATAAGTAGCGGAAATGTCGGCCCATTTTAGGACGCGTCACTAACACGTGAAATTAATACTATAGTAAACATTAGACTGTTTAAATGTACTTCACATCACTGTGAAAAACATAATTGTCTTGTAAATGGTCAGGTCTCTCGCCTCTCTTTTGGTAAGGGTCGCAGGATGCAGCAAGGCTACCCCTAGCTTTCTGAACGCGTCGGAACAATTCCTCGGTGTAGCCATTGCCTACATTATTCCCCTGTCCGTATTTTGATCTTTGCAAAGCGAGGTGATGGTAATCAAAAGAGACTCAATTAAACTTAGTGGAAGTTACACCCCTCTATCATCACCCTTGATTGAAGTCATTATAATATATATTAAATCAAAATGGTTGTATTTTGTCACGGGGCGTCTCTGGTTCCAACTGTTTTTATAGTCGTCCTCATCTTTACGCGTCTATGAAATTCTGTCTTGGTTTTCGTTAGAGGTTTGATGAGTCTGGCTTGGACATCACAACAACTCACTCCGAAGTACCCCTGTCTGCTATTTTATTTTTAGCCACTTTTCTCAGAAGCTCAAAGGAAATGGTCTTTAAACTGATGATGAAAAAGTCCTTCGTGGCAGAACCCTTACAGTTTACCCGACAGGAAGGTAAACAAAACAGACATGAAATCCAGCCACCAGATCGTGGAACTGCCCCCCCCCCCACCCCCACCCAAAAACAAAAATAATAATAAAATTTAAATGGTTGGAGTCAAACACCCGCAAATTAAGCCTATGAAATATGTTTTTTAAATTAAATCACGAGGTATATATAACTCGTAGAAGTTTGATTGTATGGATAGTATCAAGGACTGGATTCATACGCTGTGGTTGGTTAAGTGCACCAATGGAACACAGGGTGGTGATCAATTTTACATTTGTCATTCCTCCACTTCCTGCATAAAAGCAACAGGTCGAGCGGGGAGGGGTTTTTTTTCCCCTTAGTGTTTACGCAACGATGACAATATCACAACCGAAAATGGGTCGAGTAGAAATATTTTTTATGCGATATTGCGTGCGTCTCTGTTCAAGTTACGATACGTGATTGGAAATGATCAAAACAATAGATAAGTTTGGAGTTTAATAACGGTGTTGTTTTTTCGCAAGGGCCGATTATCCGGAGAACATTCCCGCCAAAGGTAATTTCCGTGTGCTAGAATTTTGTGTTCCTCTCAATACTTGGTTGCCAAGTCATAACGTGGACACAATTAGCATGCACGGCAGCCCCCGACGAAAGCGTTGACCAAAATAGTCGATGTTTTCTCGGTGAAATACCCGTCTTAATTTCAAAGATTTTTTTTCCCCACACGTTTCTTTGTGGTATGATATAAAATATTAATTTAAAATTATGAATTATTTCTCCAGATTCATCAGTGTTTGTCTAAGGTTGTAAAACGGCGACCACGTCGCCTCTGCTTTGTAACACACCTACACACACACGAACCTCATATACAACACCAGACGTGAACTCAGTTTTTTCTTTTTCTTGACAGACAGAAGACAAACAGTCCTCTCTTCTTTTTTTTCTTCAATTTTTTTTCCATACAAATTCCTGTATAACATTCACATTCATATACATGGCCAACAGATGTGTTTAGTTTTGTTTTATCACAATATAATTGCACAATATTATACACACAGTGTCCAACGTTTGAGCATCATTGAACATAATAAAGTGATTAGAGCAACCCAAACAACCGGGTCAGGCCTTCAAATATATCTAGTTATATATTTCCCGCGGTTACTAGATTACCAACCAATTGAATGGAAAATCTACCTGTATTACACAATTTACCAAATCACACTAATAGAAAGGACAAGCTCAGTTTACTGTGTGCTAAATCTAAAATGCAGTCTGTGTTGTAGAAAGCTATCCCTTGTGTGTGTTTTTTTGGTCAGCCAACAACATCACTTCAATAGAGTTCCAACTTCATTTGCAATTTAACTGGAATACATATATTTTGTGAATCCATCCGTTTTGTAAAGCAATCTTAAATGGTTTTTGGGAGGGGAATCCTGTGAAACAAGTCCTTTTTTTTCTCGTCGACAATTCATGAGATCTTTTGAAAGGAACTTATTTCCACCTGATATCAGTAAGAAACTGGTCTCCAAATGTTTTCTGGACAAACTGACTTCATTTTGGAAGCCCGTTGAAATACTCACTTCTGCAGTAAACCCAAACGAAATTGCTCTCAATTTTACCCCCTTGAACGGGATCGGGTTTTTTTTACACCGAGAACTCTGCAATGAAATGATATTATTGAGTGTCATCTGTGTCCTACATTTTGTTTTTTATCGCCATTACTCCTCCAAGTTCGGAGAATCTTGGAGGGGGAGGCTCGTTTCAGTTCGTAAGCTCCGTAAAGGCGAGTTCGAATAACCCTTGATTTTGTTTCACTAAGGCTCCAATCTATCCTGTTTTGAGCCTGTGAAAAAAAAAACCTACAAAATGATCTAGGGCTGAGTAACACTGTTCGGGGTTTCGGGTGAACCATGCCCGTGGACACGCGAAATAGGAGTGAAGCACTGACTGCTATACCATTAATAGTTCGAAAGACCAAATAAGTTCTGAGGTTATAATTTCCGTTCAAATTCTGTCTTTTTTTCCCCTTCTTTTTTTTGTTTTGTTGTATTTTTTGGTAAGGGGTTTCCTAATGCCTGGGCAACACCTGCGAGAAGAGGCGATTCTATAACTCCGAGGACGGTAGTGCTTGCCGGGCCGCCTGCCAGAGTGGGCCAGGGGCTATGCGGCGTAGCACTCGGTTGCAACCGGTTGTACATGAAACCCAAAACCCGCGACACACGAGTTTGTCTTTTCAGTGTGCGGTGGGGCGGTGGGGCGGCCATCCAGGGTTAGCCTGCCGGCCAAAATGGAGGAAAAAAAGGGGGTGGCGGTAGATATTTTAATAACAACAATAATCATTATCATCATCATCATCACCATCAAGGATCTACGTCACCTCTTCAAACCGTCATGTTCAGCATTGGTTGAATATTGCTGAAAGCTATGACATGTCGGTAGCTTTTGGCTATTTCACAAACGATTCAACCTTGGTTTATAGGTCGGAAAGTAGGCTGGCCGTTTGGGAGCTCTTGTGTAATAAGTTGAATGGTGGACTGACTGAATATCCCACATCCGACCACGACCAACTAAAACCCCCTCACGTCTAGGGTTGACAGTTTCGTGTTCTAACAAGCAAAAGACAGTACTCTCAGGTCATTGAAACGGTATCTTTAGACAAGGTTTGACATAAAAACGGAAACATCCATTTATAAACCTGCATTTAACTCAAACTCTCATTAAAGTAATGCTTATAACATAAACTGATTTTGCTGGAAATGGCTGAAAATAAATGGAATATATCTTTCTGATGAAATGAGCACCTCGTGCACCACAATGAAATAGTTGTATACCTTAGTAAAAGAGTGATTAACCGTTTTACTAGTTATTTAAACTCTAGTTATTAGATGTTACTTGGTAAAAATCATACTCGTGAAGCTTTATAAAAAATTAAAACCTGACAGCGGCAAATTATGTACTTGTTATAGACAAAACCTGGTTCACACAATCAATGGTTTAGCTGGATAGTTTTTAATGGTTAGTTTTGTTTTTTAAATACTTAGGTCCATTCTCTTAGTTTCTTAAATTATTTTACAATTTTCAGTTGTGCATTTTGCCAAACTTCTAAAGCATAAACTAGCCTCAAGTCGGCACAGTATTCGTCACCATTTTTTTATACTTGTTTTTTTCTTTCACGTACAACAGAAAGACATCCATAAAAATAAAACATCTTAACACGTGTACAATCTAAAGTCAACGGTATACTATTGCGGCACAATACATGAAACATTTTTTTCACTTGTCCGCTCTTGGACACCGTATTATATACTCCACCAAATAATGGTAATTATTTTTTTTTGCATGTTTTTACTGTGTGCAGTCTGTGTGGACAAGATTCTACAATATGTTCAATCTACTGAATATAAATATACGTTTTTTCACACCAATGCTATTTCGTAATCTAGTCGTCATTATGTATATTTGTTTAGTGAAAAGGCATTTCACTTACACGTTTATAACGAGCTTGCATCATGAACACCGTACTTCCTAGAGGGGCACTTGTGCCTATGCCTTCATTCGGGCTGAACCCAGTTCACATCCAGTCCACGTTCAAAAGCATTACCTACAACAGTTTGTTTGTCCCAGTTGGTGACAATGTACATATACAAGATGGTTTTGATCGGGTGTACGGTTTGCGCAAGTGACCCGTATTGAAATTGCGAGACAGCCTCTCTTTCTCACACATCACACACATACAGTAACAAACGCCAGTCTTGGGTGATACGGTATCATGCAGTTGAAATCGACCGTGATCCGCCGCTGTTGCTCACGGGTCTTCACGCTTCCAAACGCCCGCCACGATCAGCCCCGTTTCTCGGTGGAGGCAGTTCGCGGCACGAGGGTTGTCAACGGGACGGCCTGTGAGCAGCCAACTCAGGAAAACTCGATTCAAACATTGACTAAATTAGTTTAATCCACAGTTTAAAATTCTACACAATCTTAAAAACCCACTTGGCTTTTTTTCTTTTAGTTCAGGGTGCAGATTAATTAATGTACAGTCAGGGGCCTATGCACAATTTGTTAAAGGCTTACCTGACCACTGCTGTCCCGGTGTTCGAATATAGTTTCAATATATATAGATATATATTTTTATTTGTGTATGTATAGATGGTGTCCTTGGATCAGCGCCAGGTACAAGTTGTTGCCGCTAAACCATTGCACTGTAAACACTGTCTGTATTTTTCGAGATCGAAGGAGGAAGGCACGGGGGCAGTAAAAGCGCTCGCTGCCCCAGCTGTGATGAAGGGTGAAAGGGCCGAGTGAAGGCTCGTTGGTGGGCGGAATGCCAGCAAGCTGTTCACAGGTGAGGTAATACTACTTGTGCTACTACTTGTGCTGATGACACTGTTTGGTGTGTTGCTCGAGTTCGTAGTAGCACTGTTGCCGATGAGGCTCTCGATGCTGAAACCGGAACGGACTGGGGCTGCTGTGGTGCCGGCCGACATGAGGCTGCTCAACGCCTGGCTGTGTAAACTGTGTGCCGCTGAAGTGGTGAGGGACAGAGGCACGGGAGGGGGGAGCGGCGAGACGTAGTGGTACGGCAACATAGCGTGTGGGTGCCCGTAACTAATATGATGCCCGTACGGGCTGGCGGCCATAAATGCCGAGTGTTCACGTAGACTGATCCCCAGGTCAGGATGGTGCCGCTTGTAACGTTTCCTCCTTCGCAGGAAAGACCCGTTGTCGAACATGTCCTCACTGGCTGGGTCCAGCGTCCAGTAGTTCCCTTTCCCAGGGTTACCTGGCTCCCGTGGAATTTTGATGAAGCAGTCATTGAGGGACAGGTTGTGCCGTATGCTGTTCTGCCACACGGGGAATTTCTCCCGGTAGTAAGGAAAACGGTTCATGATAAACTCGCAGATACCGCTGAGTGTCAGTCTTTTCTGCGGCGATTGAAGAATGGACATAGTTATTAGTGCAATGTAGGAATACGGTGGCTTGACCGTGCTGGACTTAGCTTTTTTCTCATCAGAGTTGCTGTCGGCGTCTCCCTGTTTCTCCGACACAAGCTCGATGTCGTCCGAGTCCTTACTGTGTATTTCTGACTCGTCCTTATCGGCTGAGTCGAGCATCTCACTGTCCGAGAACTGTTCCATTGGATCGGTGTCTTTGACTTGCCGTGCCGGTGGCAGGGGTAGATCTTTCCGGCAGTGGAAAGCACCGGGCCCCGGCCCACCGATGACTATCCCGGAGTCGTGTTGTTGTTGCTGCTGTTGCTGTTGTTGCTGCTGCTGCTGCTGCTGGGCCGGAGCGCTCACCTTTGACTCCTCCATGGCATTAGCGGAGCTCACGGTCATGTCTACGCCGGTCTGATCAGACGATGGCCCCGTCGTCTTGAGCTGTCTTGACACGGTCGTCGCCGGTTCGTACTGGCTCCGCGGCCACCTAAAATCAACCCCGTCCGTCGCTCGACAATCGCTGAGCAATACAGTCAGTCACACTCAACTGCCTCGCAATGACAAGCCAGAAGAAAACAGCCACGGAATTAGGTTATCCCCACACACGCCTGCGTTTCACAGTTGAGGTCGCTGTAATGTTGTTAATACGGCCCCACTCCACGGGCTTGTGTTCGCTTCAGTGCAAACACACACAGTATGCGAGGCCAGACATCAGCCACTAGCTTGGCTGGTCGTATTCGGCGATGGCTGGGTGACCACAAACCAACAAACGACTGAAGAAACACTGTGAGTTCAGTCAAAGAAAAAAAGGTGAAAATTTTGCAAGAAGTTTGTTCGTCCCACCTTAATAAGCCGCGGAACAGAATGTCTCGCCTAACATCACCGTTGTCATCTTTATCTATAGCAAGCTCGGGCACATGTACAGTTTCCCACCACGTGATCTCCCAATGTTGTCATTTGTCGGCTGGTCGTCGGCTCATTTGCATATCAATGAAGTTTGCCCAACACTTGTGTACGCCTATCTCTGATAATTAGATGATTTTAACGCATCAAACAATGCAACGACAGTTTGGTGATGGACACTCTTGGTTCATCAGTCTTTGGTGGGATTCAATCGTCTCATGGCCGGCAAGGTAAGGGGAGAGGCTCGGCGAATGTTCTCCGTGAAAGAAAGGGGGAAATTAAACATCGGCAGCCAATACCGCCCACCTTCAGCAGAGCACCTTGGACCTAATGAATAGCGGTGAGTCCTGTTGCAGAAACCAATATATACAATACACACCGTGTGTTGGTACAGCAAGATCATTATCTGCGATAACTTTACGGTGATGGTGAAGGGCGCCCTCGCTCGGTGATGCAGTGACGGCGCTGCGAGCGATACGATTGGTCGAATGATCTGACGGACTGTCACAGTTTAGTCGTCACTGCTCCGTAGCCCCGCCCATTCTGTCACTCACTTTACGACCAGACAGAATTGTCAAACCTTGTATACGTAGTCATTAAATTCACTTTTGGAGGGGAAAAAAACTCACAAAAAAATAAAGAAAAAGAAGTACAACCTGTGTGTCTTTCGTAATGGTGCAAACTGGACATGTTATTTAAGAAAACAAAGGGCGATGTACAAAATTGTCAGACGAACAAGATGAAGTGATTTTTGAATATGTTTTGTTTGATTGAAAAATGCGATAATTTGACCATGTATGAACATTTTGAATATCGTTTATCACGGCCTCGTCGCCAAGAGCAGTTCGGGCTACGGGTAAGTTGGGAGATAAGTTTTTGCAATACGATTTATTCGCTTTATAAAATAACAATATACTTGAAAAGGAGGTTTATTTTGTTCTCCCAACCTGATTTGTCTTTGCTCATTACCAAATCAAACCCAGAAATTGTTTTCATTTGACCTGACGGGGAAAAAATTAATAACTAAGGAAATTTGAAATTCTGATGGCTACCATGTACTGTGTTTATGGACCAGTTTGATTCAATAACACCAAATAGTAACACAACAGTAACACACTCAAAAATGACAACACATGCAGATACCGCTCACAATTTGTGGTTTTACATCCCAACCAAGTCAAACAAGAATTCGTCTTTTTCTTCTTCTACCTCTTCGCCTTTATCAAATGATTTTGTAAAAAGGTATAAATTCCTTTTTGTTAATACGGTTTCCTGATTCAAAAATCTGAAGGATTTTTGGACAGAGTGGCAAAAAAGGACAGTCTCTGTTTTTCCTGAGAATTGACTGCCTCTGGGTCTGTACACGAATACACACAAATCAAATTAATGCTCAAATTCACTTATTAACAATGAATTGCAATAATAGTAATAGAGATCTCATATTATATTACACCAATCCCGGGTAACAAGATCGAAGTACTGTGAAGATGTAACATACGTTTAGAATCTGGCACAGTTCAGTTGTGAGCAATTTCTATAAATGTAGCAATATAAGTATAGACAAACAGATGTTGTCAGGAAGATAGTTCCAAAGGCGGGTGCCCAAAAGAAACAGTAAGCTTATTTAGAGCAGGTATGGGGGGTGTTCAAGGTGAGTGGATTGAATTGGCCTTGTTCACCTGGTAACTTCCAGAGAGGTATACGAGTCCACATAATGAGTAACACCGCTACAAATATACGGCTCTCACTGTCGAGAGGGTGCCCCGTATACACAAGAGAAAGGGTTGAAAACCGAGGCAGATTATATCAAAACTGTTGATGATCGTTGGGGGGAAAATGATGTCCGGGAGAAGGTAACAATTTCAAGACATTTTAGTCGTACATTTTTGGAAACGAGCAGCGAAATTTGACGTTCCTTGCGTGAAAAGGGCGCCGGTGTTAAGTATAGTCTGGAGAGCAATGGCATTGGTGTGTTTTCGAGAAGAAGAAAAAAACAAATAATTGCACGCCAATTAATTTCGATAATACTTGATAACAACTAGATGTATCTCAAAAGTAATTGTATATTATTAAAACAATAGTTTAAAAAAGTAATTCATTAAAAAAACTAAATTAATATTAAAAAAATTTTTAAAAAAAACGTCTGGCTCAATGAAATCTATCTGAATTCCTGTGATTTTGACTTCTCCTAACTTCTGATAACAGTTGTTGGTGAATATCAGTAAAAAAAATAATCAGATTTCATGTTGTTTACCATTGCATTTTTATTAAATTAATGATGGATTGTTATTGTATGTCTTGGGGGCGTTGCGTAAGAATACCCGAGGCCCCCAAAAAACAAAAGCACACCGAAAACTTACAACGCTTCAAACGGCTTATGATCAAAACACGGCCGGTGTTTGTGTCAGATCGTATTGTGCATAATGACGAGACGTTCGATTGAAGATGAGTAGGGTCACAGTCCCCATTAATAACATGTAACAATTCGACACACTACAACAAAGTCTGTGTCTAGATTAAAATGAACTCGTCAGTTCTTTCAAATGGACGATGCAATGACGAGGACAGAACACACATTTTAAACCGCCTTTTTATTCAAGAAATATTGACACTCTTGCACGCTTGCGTGAAGGCGGCAGAAAACGGATACGTCTTTTGTTTACGGGCTTTTAAGGAAATATTTTTCAGCGCTGCTGATACAAGTTTACCTCCCTGCCTAAGACCTTTATGATTATGTTTTAAATTGTAGTCACTGAAAATAGTCGTGTCACTTTATAACAAAAACAAAAATATGGTGAATTACACTTTAAAAGATTATCCATAAGGCAATCTAAAAAAAATTACATATATGATTATATACATGGATAAATATGTAAACCTATTTATTGTAAACATTTCGTGACGTCAACGTACATTTCATTGGTAAGTAAATATTTCCTTTGTCTCGACCGTTGCTTTCCCAGTCGTTGTATTATCTCCGGTTTCAATGACGATATTATATTGTTTCTGTAATTAGTTTGTTATTCTCTAATATTCAGACAAAAACCATAAGAGCATGTACTTTCTTATTTAGATTGCGTCCATTGAAATAAAGAAACACATGCTATGTAGTGGAATTTCATCATGTACTGTCCACAATCATGTCAAAGTTGATGGGGTTTAAGCTACTCGCCACTTCGCCCCCGTACTACACGTTAAGAGATGGTACTGTTTTTTCTGCCGTCATCGGATAAATCGATTCAATATTTTAGTGTTCGGGGGCGAGGGGCTTTACGAGAGTGCCGTGCTATTAAATTATGTAGTATTCTGTAATTGTGTAATTAATAAAGATATACAATTATTCCAACCTAGGAATGGTGTTATTTTATTTAGTCTCCATGAACTGTGGGCGAGTGATTTATAGGATGGAGTCGCCCACATGGCTTTCACAACGCAAAGGCAATTGTAAGGGAGCATTTCGTCTTTTTAAGGATAATTTTTCACTCAGTGAAACAGCAACTTGAAGAGTCTGACAAGCAAAACGGATCACCCATTAAACAATATTATACACCTTTCAAAAATGATAATTCCTATAATATTTAAAAAACACAAATGAAAAAATAGGCCACAATAGCAAATGATATGCGACAAAAACGGTGAGATCAAATTTCCTGCAGATAAACCAACCAACCAAAACAAAATACAAATTTCTGTCGCTGAATAATGATCATCCATATTTGTTTTTTATTATTATTTTTTTCAAATCACTAAAAAAAATGTCAACAAACGAATCCATTAAGATCTAAAGTCAAAACGGAGACAATTAGTGTAAACGCTTCTTATTCTACGTTATTTTGACTCTATGTTTTATTTTTGCGTTGTGTCTGGGAGTGTCACATCACAGTAGAAGCAAATCAAATCGCTGTTCAGACCGCACGGACTGAAAACATACTGTAAAAGAAGAAACAGTGACTGAAGGAGAGAACTTGAGTACGTGAACTGCATCGTCAATGCATCGTCAAGTCCTACACAAAGAAGTGGATACAGTTATTGCATATATTTATCTGACATCGTTTTGGCATTCTACTCATCCAGCGGACCGGTTACAATCAAATATTCCTTCCGACAGCGCTACGCCAGCGGGCGTATCGAAGCCCAACTACCCCACGGGCGATACGTTCGATCATTCCCTCCAAATCCACGGCAAAAGGCGGTCTTAAGAAAACAAGACCGCGAGTCCGGGACCGGTCCCGCCGGGTGAATCGCACCGAAACCCTCCCATTCCTTGTCCCCGGCTCGGACTACCCAAGCAGCCCCCCTAGGGGTGTGCGGGCATGCAACTCGCTGTGTGATAGTCAAGAAGGTATATAAGGGGGGAGATGAAATTTAATTTGTAGAGGCACGGAGGCCGTTTGTTCCCCCCTTCCCGGTATTTCATCTCTATACACAGATCACGTTTTTGACAACATGGCATGCAACTTGATCGAAGGATGCTTGTAAGGGATGGGGATGGCTCGCTAAACAATGTATTCTTCCTCCAAAGACAAAACATGCCAGCAATCTCTGCTAAAGTGTTGGTACACTATCCAGCCAAATGTCATCAAAAACTTTACTTGAATCCGGTTTCGGGTATAGAGTTACAATATGCTAATGATACAAAGCACGAGGTAATTCATTCCTATTTGGAATTTCATTTCATTTTCCTCTGCTAACAAATTAGCTGATCACAGAAAAATATCGCTAATTGTATGCCGTTTATTCATTGACTGTTCAACTGCTTTGCTGAAAACAATATTGCTAAGCAATTTGTATCTGTCAAGCAGATACTGTTTCTGTTGTTGTTGTTGTTGTTGCTGCTGCTGCTGCTGTTGTTGTTGTTATTGTTACTGTTGCTGATGAAGTTCTTTTGCTGCTGTTGCTGCTGTTATAGTTGCTTTTAAAATGCCACAATGGATTTATGATTGTTGTTGTTGTTGTTGATGTTGTTGCCGTTGTTATTGTTGTTGTTGTTGTCATTGTTGTTCCACATGTTGTGTTTCTTTACATTTTGATTTCGTTGAACTATAGACACATTCACTTACTGCCATTAGGTAGATTTTCTTTTCTTAAAACAATAAACATACAGCAACAAGGAAAACACAGACTAAAAAAAAGCTACGATTGACGAACACAATTCAGCATGAAAACAGGGTACACTCAATTAAAGCTCAAAACATGTCAGAAACCACAGTCGACAAAACTTACCTCAATCCAACGACTGCGAGGATGTGCTTTTCTCTTCTCCCCACATTGTGTTTCCCCAATGTGCTTGATGTCATGCTGTTGACAGAAAGAGTGACCTTGCATGAGTCTAATCTGGCAAGCAAAGTTATGCACCTATAATTTCAATTCGTGTCTTTCACAGTAATCCACATGTGATATCATCAGTCGCTTAATGTGTCAGACCTATTCAAATTACAGTTACTGCGAGTTTTATAGGGTAACCCTATGATCCATCAGTCGCTCGATCGAGGTAATAATTCAGTCGTAAAATCATTCTAGCTTTTGTCTTTTCTGCAAAGGAAAGCCAACAAAAAAGCAAGTAAACACGCCCAATGTCCTTTAACCCTTTGTCTTTTGTCATTAACTGACAGCAATTTTGACTATGGTTTAGTTGTAAGGATATTATCTGTTTTTTAGAGCATATGTTGGTGTTTCTTATTACCGTATTATTAATGCAGTGTTGAGAATGATTGCTGACTACATATAGAGGGCGCAACACACTTATTTTTATCAACATGCCGCTCACCGAAACAAACGATGGGGTGCTGCTATCTTCACACTGTTGTATGCGGTATCCGGCGGTATTTTTTAGGTAATGAAAAATGTGTATTGCCGCCCCCCCCCCAAAAAAAATAGTTTAGTGGCCTAACGTTCCGACCCTCACTTACTATTGTTTGCATTTATACAATAGGTCCTTTTGGTTGGTAAGCAGTTTGCAACAGCTAATTCTATTTTCTGAAAAAAGTGTATGGTCAAGCCAAACCATGGGATGGGACTTTCTCCATGTTCAGGTCATGCCACTGTCTGTACATTTGTCCATCGCACCCCAATGTATTTGACGCATGTGACACAAAGGTAGTCCACTTATTAACGCATACGGAGAAGTTACATCATTGCTTTTTTGACATCTTCCGGTCATTAAAAAGACCCATATAAGTCAAAGAAGCCTGTAAAAATCACATCCGATCCACTGGTCACTTTCTAGAGAAAACAACGTGAGGAGTTGCCATTAATGAACTAGTTCCATATAAATATACTTTTGTTCTAATTACGTTGGTCCCCTGTGGTCAGCCGTTTCAATTATTTCTTGACTGTGTAGATTCAACTGTTATACCTACAGTAACAGCTTGTTTGAAACCGGTGGGTCAGTATCAGTTAAAGAGGAACCTTAAAGTGGGCTTATTTCGATTGTCGTTATTGAAATAACCAACGGTGATTTGTGCAGAGATC
>CM021538.1:2395458-2412108 GCA_010994315.2 Pisaster ochraceus | reverse complement strand
TCGTGTACCAAGAACCAAGTACATCATGTACCAAGAACCATGTACCATGTAAGTCGTGTATCGTGTACCAAGAACCGTGTACCAAGTACATTTTGTATCACGTACCAAGTACCAAGTACATCATGTATCATGTACCAAGTACCAAGTACATCATGTATCATGTACGAAGTACCAAGTACATCATGTATCATGTACCAAGTACATCATGTATCACGTACCAAGTACCAAGTACATAGTGCCAAGAACCATGTACCAAGTAAGTCGTGTATCGTGTACCAAGAACCGTGTATCAAGAACCGTATCGTGCACCAAGAACTAAGTACATCGTGTACCAAGAACCAAGAACCATGTTCCAAATACATCGTGTACCGTGACCCATGTACCACGTACCAAGTACATCGTTCCAAGAACCAAATGCCAAGTAAATCGTGAACCAAGAACCGTATACCAAGTACAGTGTATATCGTGTACCAAGAACTAAGTACATGTACATCGTGTATCAAGAACCAAGAACCATGTACCAAAAACATCGTGTACCGTAAACCATGTACCACGTACATCGTGTCCCAAGAATCGTGTTTCAAATTCAAAGTGTTTCAAGAACCAAGTGCCAAGTTGACCGCCTCCCTTATCTTTCGACACAGTACTATTATTAATAACATTTATTTATTTAGATTTTATTTGTCCCTTTTGTTGCCGCGGTGATTTTGAAACTTCAATCCTGTTTAGAGTACGGTTTGAACACGCAATGCACATTTGAACAATTAATTCATAATAACAAATGCCAATATAAATGGCCGAGTAGCGATCATCCCCTGGAAATTGGTCACGCTATACTCAAAATCCTAACAGAAGGAAAAAAGTTTGCATGCAAGTTTTGAAGAAATTAATCCAACTTATATTTTACAATTTAAAGAACACAATGAACGGCTTCCATACCTGAAATTTGACATCAGTTGAAGAAGGAAAAAAAAAAAGGAAATCCATTCTATCATTCTTTTAAATTATCCAGCAACTGCAGAAGACAGTCTAACAATGATAAATAATAAAACACTTGTGAAGTATCTGGGTTACAACCCCATAGGAATGGAAATCTTCAGCTCAAAACCCTCAGATAACCAGTTTAACCGAGTCGATTGCGAGTAAATAATTAAAATATCGATGCTGTGTGCGGCTTTGCGAGTAGTCTCCCGTCAAGCAGAAAACGGGCACGTCATTTCGAGGAGGCTAGCGCTGCGTTGATCCCCACCGCACACCCCATTTAGTTTTCAATTAATAATATTTCCGAGGTATTTATTCGGGGCTTTGGAGGGAGACCACTATAGGACGGTTCGGAAAGTACAGAATGCAGTTCCGTGGAACGTGTCTGATATAATTTGTACATGTAGGTTAAACTGCTTGTGGGTTTCCACGCTTATTTATTTAGAAATTGTAATTACACGTGATTGTAGTGACGTATGTTTTGTGCAAGAAATACGGTTTTGAGAATGAAATACGTCACTGGTTACGTTTATCTTGGATGAGAAAAGTTCATTCACGATTCAATACAACTTTGGTGGGATTTTTTATAATGAGTACACACCATCTGTTACGGGGCTGTGTCTGTCACTTTGAATGTCGGTCTACGACAGCTATTTCGTATGTTATTTGTAGATTTGACCATCTGATCGTTTTTTAATTTACATACTCTACAAAGTCCCTTTCACACTGCACGACTTCCCCGGGAAACTCCAGGGAAACGTGAGTCGACCTTTTCCAACTAACCTTGCTAAACTCCCGCGGTTAAAGTACACATTCCCCGGGAAATAGCTACCCTTCATGGGAAGAGGGCTAAGCGAGATGAGTGTTCATTTACCCCAGGGAAATTGCAAGACACGTGTGAAAAACCTGGGGTGGAGGCGAGGGTTAAATCCCCGGGAATTTCCTGGAAATTGGCCCTGTCATCTGAAAAGGGCCTAATTAATAAATTTGATTCCTTGAATTCCACTGGCTTACATTAACCTTCACAAATGATGTTGAATTTGTAGAAAGACTTGCTTAAGTCTGTTCTAGATTTGGTTCCGCAATTGCAATTCGATAAGAGCGATTGGAACAATCCATTAGTTACACGATATCAAAGATTTGCAACGTGAGTAATTGGAGTACACGCAAATAGGTGATCCCTAACAGGCTAATTTCTTGACACGATTTCCACAGTTTTGTTGTTTTCCAAATCGCCCTCGTAACCTTGAATTACAAAGGCCCTCCAAGCGAGGCCTAATAAAATATCACAGTGCGAAGTACATATGTCTTAGCTACTTAGTGCGCAATTTGCAAGTCGCTAAAACGCTTTGACGCTTCCGCGTCCTCACACATCTGATCAAATCGGCGTGAATCTTCTTGTCCTCCTCACTCTTTCTCCTCTTCAAATCCCCAAACAGTCTACCTCCCATTCACCATTTAAAAACAATAATCTTCTGTGTTCAATGAATCACCAATTGTTTGTAGTGATGTCATTATTCACCCTACACTGGTTTTGATGAGTTGGATGCCGCAATTTTTTCCCGCTTTTTTGTTTTCATTTATTATTTTGTCTTTTTTATATATATATATTTTTTTATATTACCCCCTCACAAATGTGCCCGAGTCCGCAATCGGCTGCTTTCGCTTTCGGTTGGTTGTGCTCTGTGATGATGGTAATCATACGCATGACCGCCTGTTACAGCGATGGAAACCCCCGGGGCTAACGGAGCTCTGATCCGGCCGGGATGCCGGCTCAACGCCTCGGTGAACCCGCACTCCGTCCCCGTTAACGGTACATGTGACAAGTGTAATTACGAGGCATCTGACGACCCTCTTAAAGATGCGTGCCTGTTGTTTCGAATAATGGGTGATCATCGGGATACGTTGTCCAAGTGATGCAGCAAAGACAATTTAAGTTACAGATTCCGTCTCATCGAACTGTTATCTCCTGATCAAGTCTGTGCAACGAATTTTTCTTAGCACTGACCTTTCCCTAGAACTGTCTCCATACAGACAATACCATGCGCCCATTGTATTCGCTAGGTTTGGCCTTATTAGTCTAAGGATGCACTCCACTACAAGTACAAGGAGGTCCCACCGCAGCCCATGATACACATACAAAAACTGTAAAAACTTACAAGTCCTACAGTCCCTTGCAACACATAGGCCTAATAAATAAGTAGATAGGCCTATCTGTTCAATATTACGATGTCCATATAGGACCTTTCTCTATGATGGGACCCTCGAGCTAGCTATGCCCGTCACAAATAAAACATCCCTATAACACAATAGAGCAATGCGGGCTTACTTCTAAGCAGAAAAGTGGCAAAAAAAACAAAAAAACAACAACAACAACAACAACAACAACAACACCGAAAAATATTTATTAGTCTTCGATCATTGACTCAGTCATAATTTTATGGGGTGCACACTTGCGCCACGTGGTCAAAAATAGTCTGGTTACCAATGTGTCAGCACTTATCACTGCTATTGAATACAGGGAATATGACCAAAAAAATATGGCCGCACCACGATTAAGGTCTACCTCGTGTACATTCTTTAAATTCTAGACGGTAGAATTTAGTACGCTTCTCCTCTAACTTCATACGCTTTAGGTGTGAATGATTTGGAGTTATGTTTCATCAAAATTGGACAATCGAAAGGGATAAATCAAACTCCATGTACCAAAAGGTGACCTTATACAACGTCACGTTCTTGTTTTGTCGCTCCGTTACTATAAGTGTGCTTTTTGTACTGACTTTGCTTTATGTACATTGTATGGACATTAACTCGATTGCTTGCCTATTTTATCAATTTTTTAACGTCGTCTCTAAAAACACATACATATTTAAGTATAAAGAAGTCTATGGCAACATTGACCAAATACAAGCCATTTGGAATTTGTTAAACTTATTTTCACGTAAAATATTCCTAATCGAAAATTTATGAGAGCTTTCTGATTTGAAAGCAGAAAGTCAACTATACAAAAACACTCTAAAGCAATACATGGCCGCCATTAATTGAACTAGGCACTCAGTCCCCATAATATATTTAGAAGATTCAACTCAAGTCTTCAGGCATTTCATAAAAAACACACAAATATTTTCCCTCCCAGACTAGGTGTAATTACATCAATGATTACAAGCCTGTGGGTTTGTTTTTCTATTATGAATTTCAATCAAGTTTTGGATGATCCATGGGTGCTACGGAACTGCAGTGCAGGCCGTGTGACTCCCCGCTCGATGGCGGTGATATTATCTGCTCCAGGGGTGTGTGACCTCAATACAAAGTCGGTCCGAGACGTAGCCGCCATGTTTTCTTATTTCTCTGAGTCTGTGTTGAGACTCAAAGTGCGACATTGTGAGATCAATATTGAGATTTTCGAACGTAGTTGCCATATTAGTTTATTTCTCAAAGTGAGGCTGTGTGGCATCGTTATCGAGAGTTCGGAACGCAGTCGCCATCTTGGTTTGTTTCTCATTATAATGCCCGTGAGACCGAAAGTGAGGCTATGTGGCATCGTTATCATGAGTTCGGAAAGCAGTCGCCATATTGGTTTATTTCTCATACAATGTATATGACCGAAAGTGAGGCTGTGTGACATCGTTATCGAGAGTTTGAAACGAGGTCACCATTATGCTTTCTTTCTCAATTATGTCTGTGAGGCCGAAAGTGAGGCTATGTGACATCATTATCTAAAGTTCAGAACGCAGTCGCCATATTAGTTCAATTCTTACGTCTGTGGGGCCGAAAGTGAGGCTGTTGTATGACATCATTATCGAGTGTCTCTAATTCCCATTGTGGGGCCACGTGGCCCCAATAACAATGAGGTTCTTAAATGAAGGCGCCATCTTGTTATCTAGAATGTAAATCTTTAACATCAGACTCAATGAGTAAGTATGATGACCCGACAATAATGTGACTCTATGTTGGGCAATCTCGCATGATTGGCTACAATTGTGCATGAAGACTCAACTTGAGTGAGTTTAGGCAAACTGGGGGAAGGGGGCAAGTTTATTCGCTCCGTGCTTCTGTTAAAGTGGCCAGAACCTGCTTTTAGAAGCAGTCAGCGGGGCCCAGATGATTACAGCCCATGCTTTATAGGGTGCCGCGAGCGCAAAGTTCTGTGGTAGAAAGCGCCATGAACTTGGGCTCTGATGTGATGGGGAAAAAAACACTGACTTAGGCCGAGTCCGACGAATCAAGCGACTACGGCTACGGGTATGGCCGCTGGCTGCAATCGACAGCGTTGGAGAATAGGACTTTTAAGCGTTGCTGCCACAGCCAATGCCAAAGCTGTTAATTCGGACTTGGCCACTGTTATTCGGACTTGGTCACTGTTATTCGGACTTGGTCACTGTTATTCGGACTTGGCCACTGTTATTCGGACTTGGCCACTGTTATTGTCTCAACCACGGCCAAAGACCGTGTGTGGTGTGCTCTAGTTTATGAATCAGTCCCTGTTGTCTGAGCACTCGTTGCTGGGCAGAGTGCTTTCAGTTCGAGGAGGGGGGTACATTGTGCAACACTGTGGTACATAACATGGAAACCATACTTTGATCATTACTCGCTGGATTTACACGCGAGATCATTAGCATGTTGATAAGTCAATGCGTATCCACTGCACGCCAAAAGTTGTCGTTACTTCATGCCAAATTGTTATTAATAGGGTTGGTTTGATTATTTTCAAATGAGGGAAAATCTTAAGCAATAATATTGCAAGAATTATGAAACACATTTTGTAGGACAGAACCATTTAGCTCGACAGTCATTTTACACAATACATCAAGAAGACATAAATGAAATCAACGGCACATGGGAAATTAGTGCAGATTCGTGCATTATAATGTACGCTAACTCGCTTTCGGCTTGGATAATCTATACACAATATGACACTTTCTCGTTCATTCTCCTTTAACCCTCCTACTGTTTGACCATTTAATATTGTCCGCTTTGGTTTTGAACGATAAATAAATGGAATGGACAATCTATGTCAGACTGCAATTTATGCTATAATATGATAAATGTAAAGAACACATGTACAGTAAGTTCAGTACAGTTGGTTGTGCCACCACACTCTACACAACCCGAACAATTGGTGCCAAATGAATAGTCAACTCACTTGAAAATGATAACAATAGTAGGAGGGTTTACAATTGTAATAACTTCTATATTGAAGGCTTTCGATTAACTCTTGATGACTCAAGATATTGACGTTCCAAAGAGCTTGGGAATGATGTTAGTCAGGTTATGCCCATCTTGACAGCAATTCACTTATGGGCCACGTCATGCTGCTGCTTAAATTCACGTGACCAAAACGAGGCTGCAAGGAAAAACAGTCGGGCCCCTCGTAAAATGTGATTGTAACTATACCATTTTGTAATGCTTTGAAATCTTTTGAAGCGCAGATTAGGCGTTTACTTATGAAACACTTCCACATCTTAAGACGAGTTTTGCTCAACAGATTGCAGTTTTGTAGGACCGCTTCTGAGTACACAGAGCGTTTCCCCGCTCAGTCACGTGCCCTATGCCTCAGCGAAGCAAAACAAACCAACAGACAAATAATAACTGTGACCTCATTTCGACATTTGCCAATCGTTGCAGAGTCAAAATGGGAGCAGCAATAGCTCACAGGGAATAGGAAGGAGAACTCCGATAAACGGGGCGACTCAAACCGCACACATACACACCGTCGCCTTTCACTTTTGCCCCCATTGGCTCGCCCAAGAGCGAAGATCAGGAGCGGCAGCGCATCAAACCAAGAAAGCCTCCAACGGCGACTACAGTTTGTTTATTAAACAAGCGGCCCGGACTGTACAAGTCTTCGACCTCATAAATTGCATTTTCCGAAAGTCCTCCATGTAGGATTTTCATTCGTTTCCCGTTCTCTCTCTCCCTCTCTTTTTTTTTTTTTTTTTTTACTTTCCAGGTTAGGCGGTCATGCTTTTGTTTCATTCTGTCTGTCCTGCAGGCAAGGGGGAGGGGATCTGCAGCGCATTCTGCTTGTATTCACAGGCAAAAGCCCTTCGCATTGATAGCAATTTTGGTTGGATTTGAAGGCGTGAGCGTCGGGTGTTAAAGGATTTACCGCGGCACCCTGTCATCTCCGCATCCACAACGGTAAGGAAAGACACCTCTTTTGTGGTGGTTGGTAACGCGTGGAATCAAGTGCAGCAAACACACACACAACACAGGAGCAGAGTACCAACCGATACTCTTTCTTTAGAACAATCACATGGACCTGACTTCAAAATGGTACCTGAAAAAATGTGTTTATTTACCAATAAAAAGTCTAGAGAAACAAATCCTCTTTGAGCCTATTAAATTGGAATATTCCAGTGTTACATATACTACTTGGACATGAATAACTTTATGCATTCATTTGATATGTTTTGTTTTATTTTTACCTAAAAGAATGAGCTCATCATAATGCATCGCACCATCCAAGGAAGACAGTACACTACTAGATAATTACCCACAAACACGATTATTGATTTTACACGTCTCTACAAAAGAATACCCAAAAGAATAGTTTATATTTGTTTTCTTCTAAACAGAGATGAACTAATTCCAAATGTCTTCACTTTTGTATTATTTTACTTTAACCATAAATAATTAGTAATCTTCCTCTCGTTTGGTTTCAGATTTGTTTTGATGCGTGTCAATGCACTATTGAAATACACGCACAATATCTTTACATTAACGGTTGTATTAAAAAGTCCTGGAACAAAACAGATTTTGAAAGAGTGCATCATTCAAACTGCTCAGTTGAAATAACAGATATATATAGACATGTATATACAGCTTACTGTGAAAACGTCAACTAAATCGGGTATACAATTTTCCAGGGAATCTGCTTACGTCCCGGAACTTCGTGTTTCAGTGTGAGTGTTACTATCTTTATTTCTTTCAGTGACACTACGAACTGTGCAAGTCTCGCGTGTATTCGGCACTGGCCGTGTTAAAGTAAGATATTTTGTTTCCTTCACATGCCAAAGCAATGTTCGTGGGAATCCAAAGTTCACAAAACGTGAGACTTACACGTTCTATTCAGGCCTGCTTTGGGGTCAAATAATGGAAGCCAATGCTGGCTAGGTGCGTGCGCAAGATCGATTCCTGAGCCTCGGCTCAAAAGCGGGTCAAAGGTAACAATTCGACGCGCCAAATTTTACACGGAATTAGCGATGACATTGCACCTTTAAGGTAAATTGTCATCCAGCTTCATGGAATATGGCCCAGACTAATCCATTTAATGTTTACTGTTCATACTTCTCTATTATAACAAACAAAATAGCATTGTTGTTCCAGACTCAATCAAAAACGCGTCAGTTTCGGGATACATTCAATATTATTTTGTCAAACCTCAACTTTTTTTTTAATACAGCCATTCTATTCTGTATATATATACCAATGTTTCCTCTTGTACTAATCCATCGACAGTAATGTTTGTGTTCACTCATCCATAGGTCTCAGATGGACGACAATCTCTTGTCGAAATCCCGAAAGGACTTGGGATTTATAGCTGAACGAGAGTTGGGTGCCTTGCCTTAATCCAATTATAAGATCAAAATGTAGAGACGGGAAGGACCACAATGCCGAGGCATCGCTAGACGATCCCAGAGACGGGCGTCCGGAGTCACTTTACCGGCAATATTGTCCGAGCAGCGTCCCCTAGTGAGTCGGACGACGACTGGAGATACCCGTGCAATCAAGCCGTCGTCTGGGGGCATTTGCGGTGCCTTCAGAAAGGGCGTGGCCTGGTACAACATGAGAGGCCGGCTTGTCACTTGGGAACTCGTTGGTAGTGGTGCCATTTTGTTTAATTCTTTATAATTGCATAATTCTGGTAATGAAACCAGGAAATCCTCAAAGGTATCAAAACCACAGAGCTTTGTGAGGTACTACTGTGCACAAGAGAGTGATTTGAGTTTCAGATGCATGAGGAGTGGGGAGGGGGAATGAACGCATTCCAAATGTGGAAACTTTAGGGCAGTGCTGTGACTATGCAAGGAAGCATTGTACACAAACGCATTTGTAAATACACTCGCTGTGCCTCCTCCAGACAAACACAAATTAACTGGCGATCTTGACATTCTCTAAACTCAACTCTTGGTGCTGTTTTCAGATAACTGGAGATCAAAAATCAGTGGTTAAAGATCATGACTTGTGAGACCTTCACAAGTCTCGTGATTAGGCTATTGGAGTCATATCCATCTTGATGCAACAATCCAAATCTTTTTGTTTGTTGGGGTGTTTGTTTGTTTGCTTTTGCTTTTCCTGAAAGAGAAGGTTCTGAAAGAGGGCGTACATCATGACGTCATTTTTTCGGTGCAGCCGTAAAGGGCTGTATGACTGCAGCAGATGACGGTAGCACCGTAGATGGCGCTTCACGAATCAGTTGCCGCAGTGTCTTCTCGAGGACGCCGTGGTCGAGACTCCTCCCTGTGAAATGCAAGGAGACGAACTTCAGATATGTATACACAATAAATCACACGAGCAGCCATAACGGCTGGTTATATCATATTTCCATTTGCGGTAACCTGCAAAACAAAATAACTAAAAGTTACAAAGTAGCATCCCTAACACCCACTAATAAAAAGGCTACCAAAGGCCTAATTCAGGGCCACTTTTATTGAGCCGCTTAAAGGAAAAGTATACATTCGTTTCTGGAACCGTTTGGCTGTAGGCATCATAGTCACATACAATAAAACCGACAAAAGATATCGACAAAACTCTCGAGCGGTAATGTCCGCGCAGGAAGCATAATCCGTAATTGAACTACACAACCTGAGAAACGTTTCATGTAGGTACGTCTTAGATTGAAATGCTTTTGAATCCCTCTCTCTAAAACCACATTCCTTAGAAGGAAATTGTTTCAAAAATGTTACACATTATCATAATGCAGTGCTTCTTACCAAGTCAGTTTTTATGGCCATTCATTTTTTGGACTACTGCCGAAGGTATACACTCCTTATGAGCAGAAAATGAAGCTTAACGAAAAGTAAGCTTAAAATAATCAAGCGAAAAGACGGTCCACCGTCCCAGACAGAGCACATGAACTGATTGTAACATCTCGGGTTACCAAACTGTTTTGCGTTCACCAGTTTGGTTACCAGCAAAAATACCGTGAATGTAACAAAGTTTGTGACTATGTTACCTGTAATTGTTTGCATAGCAAATACATTGCTACGCGATGTTTTTCTGATGAACAAAAAAGAATTATAAAATCAAGGGAGGAGACTCATTGCTGACAAAAAGTCTGAACCTTGGATCCAAATTTTAGGAGATAGTAGAAATGAAGGCAGTGCAACCTTTTGTTAGGCCCTTGAGTTATAGAATTCAAGGGGCTTTTTGGAACAGTATATACAATGCTATGGAGAAACAGGTAAAAAAGCACGACTTCTTCAGAGAAAAACCAACCAGATATTAAACAAGCCAGAATTCAGGTAAAAGTCTTTAATTTCTCATCCCTGGAAATTGACCCAAATATGGAGTATCCTAGCAATATACATCATATTGATAATGTAGAGAAAGAAGTATGATGGGATTAATCTTTTATGTTGCAGAGACAAGCTAAAATGTATGATATGGGCAGGTTTTTTTTAAATATTATTGTCGAGCCATGAAAGATGGCCAAACTTGTCATGTGAACAAACCAGAAAACAAAGTTTGGTTGTTTTCTGAATGTTCAAGGCAGATTCTGACGCATGCGCTCCAGCGCTGACGCGCATCCAAAGCGGGTGACGCACATTTCAAAAATGTTGACGCACGTATGGGGGACGGGCTGACGCAACTGGTGTGTCAAACAGACCAACGCACTGCAATGACGTTCGTATATTAAGACAAATACTCAGGGAAATCGTAGATTAGCACCAAAACATGGGTGGGGTGCGAAGTCACTGACGTGGTCTGGTGATAAGACATGCGTAAGTGGTCAAAGATTGACGCACACGGTGCAATAGATTGACGCAAGAAACAGTATTGACAAGAAACTGTAAAAATATATATATAAAAAAACACACACAAAAAAAAGCTTTAAAATAAAACAAAAAGCGCAGATTCGACACTCCCCTTTTTACACAGTTTCTCAAGCATAACTGCGTTACAATACGATGACAGAAATAGTGTTCGAGAAACCGTTCATCAAAGAAACCGTACCATCAAAGACAATTGCGAAGTTGAAGCCGTACTACCCACTGATTTCACAGAAATGACACTCGTGTGAGGTTGAGATTTCAGTGCCGACACTGACGCTATTTAGGAAAACCAATGCTTCAATGGCAAAGCTTTGACGTAGTTTTATCGTAAATGTGAAAGGTGAATGTTTTGGGGCACAATGTCCCGGTTACTAACGTAACTCATAACCTCGCAATTCTATCCCAGAACACCAACTTTCTATAAACAAGACGTACCAAAGCTCCAACAATAATGCATGTTGTGTTCAGTTCCTTGTATACGGTACAGTTTTGATCACGAAGTATATTTATGCAGAGAGTGGCCAGACTATTTCTCATTCAACCACTTTCAATTGTTACAGTATGTTGTACTTGGATGTTTGCATTGTTAGAATATAGCATAACGTTTGCATTAACGCCTGTTGAGTTGTTGTGGTTGTAAAACAACTTTCAAAATGGTGTGGACCCCAATTAGTAGAATCAACAAAATAATAACAGGAGGTGTTCCGAGCGTTGCTCTGACTACACTGAATAAGTTAAGGTAATGTGAGTTGGTGGACACTTTGCCTAAGCGAGCCGTCAATCAAGCCTGGGAACATGCACTAGAATGCGTATGGGCATGACAACAAATCGAGAGCGAGAAACATAGAAAAAGAGCAAGATATCAGCAATGACACAGACGCTCAGAACCGCATGTCTCGCTAATGCATTTGAATTTCCCGCGTGTTATCATAGCCATTCATAAGATGTATTCATTATTTGATATTTTGTTTTGATTCGCTTTAGCTGTAACTATTCCATGGAAATTACAGTCACACTCTACTCTATTAAAGTACAGAATTTTCATTTAACTTAATACCAATAACAGCACTGAAATTTATGAACTGCTAAAGTGTTTTGTTAAACAGTCACCAACATTAAATTTGTTTTTGATTTAGGATTGATAACTAAGATCCAACAGACACAGGAGTAGTTGACAAACAAACTACATTCATCCACTTGACATGCATTACTGCATGAAAACCGTAAATACACATCACTGCATTATTATAACTGTCAATGAGCAACGCCATAATACAACACTCATTTCTTACTCATTCTTGTTCAGAGCTGTATCTACGGAAGCCTCAAATCGCTCATTAATTTAATGGTAGGCAGAGCTATGTTTGAATTATGAGACACCCATATTCATGATAGCACCTTGTAAGGGTTTACCAGCGATGCATTATATTTCGAAACACGTGACCTGTGTTCAACCAACCACAAGCCTCAATATGTACGCGGTGTAATTACTGATACTGTATTTAAGTAACAGCGCAATCTCGTATAGCTTATCCAACGACAGCTTAGTTATTTTCATAACGTTCGCTATGAATGCTTCTTTGTGTAGTGATGTTTATATATTATTTAAAGGGATGTTGGAGCATTGAATTTTATTGAAATTCATACCGTTTCAATACTCTACGTTTCCTTATGCATCTGAAACAACGTCACCAAAAAGAGTGATCACGGTTTTCTTTATATGTATAAAACGGCAGCAATGTGTTGTTTGTTTTTGTTTTATTTTGGGGTTTTTGTTCGTTTGTTTGTTTTGTCCGCCATTACTCAGTCATCATAATATTGCAGATCTTAATCACATTAAGGCAAACGCCCCCTGCAAATGCAAAAACGCTGTGAAACGGGGGTCGATTCACTGTAGGGCCACTCAGTACGGGACCGCGAGTTTAAGATAAATAATATGCACCCCTTTTTCGTACAACGCGAACTATTATCGCAATTCCTAATGTGGAAAACGGCAAACAGTATCTAAGGTAAATCAAAGTGGGTACTTGAATGCGTTCGGGTAATTGGTCCTTGAACAGTCAGATAGACTCTCTACTGTAAAGCGTTTTTAGCACCAACTCGAATGAGGATTGTTTGCTGTACGCAACTTTCGTAAAAGTGATACATTTAGTCGCACGTTTTGGAACATAGAAGTTTTTCCTTTGACCCAATTATGAGTTTCTTGGAGTTTTAGCTCTGCAATTGATCTTTCGCCCAACCTGGACTTGCAAAAACCAAATCGTTTGTCTCCGTTTATTAATTCAGCACCAAGCAGGTACCAAACTGCGATACATGTCAAGTGTAAATGTACGAATATGATGGAATTGTTGGCGAAAGGGCGGCGAGACCGCACCTTTAAAGCATATTTTGCATTCACTCTCCAGTACACCCTCCCATGTATTTTCTTCCGTCTTGAAATCGTGATTTCAATGGACCTGTCCGTGCTCATGTACGCGTGGGGGATGATTACTGTGCGATGGAAAATTGTTGACTTTAGAGTTTAACCCTCTCGCAAATCGCACACAATCTGCTACGAAAACATTGATCAACTCTTTGCAGATCTGTTAATACTACGCGGGCGTCTTTGTTACAACTGGCCGCGGCATCGATGTCTTCAAGTCGCGGGCCTGCTTCCATTTTCTCTGATCAGAAGACGGGGGGGTTTAGGATTACAGAACAAAGACATGGATGTTACAAATTTACAATAATATTGCTGTTTAGATAAACTTTTAGCGTGGGGGAGAGCTGTGTGTGCTTTAATGAATTCTTCGTGCATGGATTTCCCCTTACAAGCTATAGAACACGGCTTAAGATTAGATAGATAGAGGAATGGTCTACGCACTGACTTTGAAAAAGCTTCACCCATTTTAAACATATTAAATTTCAAACAAGACTTTTTGCAACAAATAACTAGTTTGTGAAAAATCCACTGAAATTCACGTACATGAAAAATAGGGCGTATATTTCCGTTACCTGGTCTGATCGTACATCTCAAGACACTAGCTAGTTTACATGTCAAGATTTCCCCAGGCGATTTTCAGCACCAAAGATTACTATTGTTGTTGTTATTATTATTATTATTGAAATTGGGATTTCTATCATTTTTAATCCTCAAAAATATGAACGTATGAGGACGCCACACTGCTTCAGATGAATCCCAAAACAGTGGTGCTTCCTCAAACTACCGGTACCAAATGTAAAGCCGATCATTGTGTTAAAAAATTCTGAAATAAAATGTGGTTTACTTTTACTACTAGTCCACATTGGAGTAGCTCATGCTCACAAAGCAAGATGCTACACAGTTAACAACACACAGTGCATGCGTCGATTTAATTGCAACCTTGCTTTTTTTGTATATGAAGCATATCTGGCCTTATACATTTTAATTGCAACTAGTTTCGGAGAAGTTTACGAAAACAAACCTCTACTTCAAAACGCCAATTCAATGACAGCAAAAACGCAAACGATGCGACTGGCGTTGAATAAGAAACCATAGCGTTCCAACTATAACAACTGAGCGCATACATGAAACCATTTTGCAAGGGACGGGCAGAGTCGTAGTTATAAATACTTTTTTGGCAAGCCAAGGGCTAAAGATACGAACGAAACCATTTCCACTATAAATAGATGAAAACCTGTTTAACATTGTTGTTTGTATAAGGATTTACGCCCCTCCGAAGGCATACAATAAATTAAGCTTAATGTAGAATTGTATGATTTCGTAAAAACTTCTTTTTGGGGCATCATTATTTAGAACACACTCGGTGGAATAGCGTGAGAATCAAGTGAAAAGCTACGTTGAAACAGTTATTTACCTCAAGAGAGGCTTAGTCGATGCTTGTATGAAACAGGTATTGATTTTGAACTCGTGATACAGGAGATTATGAACTGTTACATCACACTGTCCGCGGCATTTTATTCCAGGCCATGAAATATCCCGATACTGTATACGTCGTGCGGCTCCCTGTATCCACTCAACGTTGAGCGATTAGTGATACCGAGATTAAAACTAGGCGCTTGACTACGTGAATGCATCGTGGCTACGTCTATCACGCTGGCTTTTCGTAATGGGAAATGCGATCATGGCGACTCTGGCTACGGCTTTATGGTTTATGTGGAAATATTATGAGTAGATGATATGATTAGCCGTAGCAAACGAGCATCATCAACCACTACTTTAAATTAGTAACTAACTTTACTGTACCTCATGATGCCATCAAATAACTTGTAACAGACAATTTCAAGAAAAGAAAAGAACAATGGGTTTTTTTTAAGCTAAAACCTTCACTTAAAATATCAACAAATTGAAATGGGTGACGGTAGCTGTCCTTTGTTTTGAAACATTGGGGTATCGTAGGCTACAGGATATCACCACAAATCCATCAACCCATCGGCAACAAGGCTGAGCAATGAAGATAAAACTGGTATATAGGACTCCCTGCTTGCCGACGACAAGCAAGGAATGTTCTGTTATAAATCCATCAAACTCTGATTAAAACCAGCGATATGTGAACCATGGACGTTTGTCTGCTTATAGGGCCTACTTTCAAGAAATGTACTTACCTATAAATACAAGTGTGCACGCCCTCATCGTCTGGTTCTCCCATGGGGTCGTGACCCGCTGATCGAAGAGTTCATGAACTGCTTGAACTATGACCCTTTTCGACTCACCAACAATGGAGATTTCGCCCTGTTTGAGGTCAGAGGTTAAAAACGAAACGTCTCATGGTTAATCAAAGTTGAATTGACAGAGCTGTCGTCGATGGGCTGTGGAAAGTTTACAAAAAGTTGTTTTATTTATCACCTTGGGATAGTCGGGAAGGAGGCATAACTGCAAGTAAATTCAAAAGATCATGCTTTGATTGTGTCCAGGAATAAACAGGTGATAAATAAACCCAACAGACAGGCTATGGAGAAAACAGTGTTGTTTTGAATTCTTCGGAACTCCTCCTAACAAGCCGCAAATCTTTCTTCAAAAAAACTTTGTTTATACTTATTTTTTCTACATTAAAAAAAGAAAACAATGGAGCTAAATTAAATATTTCTGCCAAAATAACAAGGAAGTGTTAGTAAAAAAAAGTGTAAAGCTACACACCACAAACAATGCCATAACGAAAAGCTGATTTAGTTGTGAGTCTTTGGATTGATAAAAGGACCAACCAGTCAATGGTTACACCCGCGAAAATTATCCCTTTCAAATAGGAGTGCCATATAATGATGTATGGGCTCAATCACAGAGTCTATAATGTCGTTCAGAAGCAATGTTCGTCGGCTTAGCACTAATTAAATTTGGTCCAAAATGTGTGGACTCCGTACAAAAACCGGTGTTGCATATCTTGAAGTTCATTGGGTGAGATTATGTATTGCCAAATTCCTTTTAGGCGAGGAGGGACAATGTTTTTAAGATGTTGGGGTTTCTCTTCTTTTAAACTACCGGTACTTTAGATTATTCCGGATATGAAATTGCAAAATAAGCTGTGTTTGTATACCGTCTCTTTAACGTGGCGATTTATCAATCAGCGACACATCGCGTTTATGACACCACCCATCATCCTTGCTGTGTTGACAGACGGGGGCTTTACTCTCCTTAATCCAAATTCTAATCAGTAATGATGAACATGCGTTTAGACATACCCTACCCCCCCCCCCC
>CM021538.1:2382169-2393179 GCA_010994315.2 Pisaster ochraceus | reverse complement strand
TGTGTTGTCTGCTTTAATCGTGCCTTGCGGGGCAAGATTATATACATCGGTAAAACTGACCTTAAAAGGGGGCATTTACAGACAGAAAATAATACTCATGACGATTGATTATAGGGCATACTAACTGCCCATGTCGTAACTAAAAAAACTTTCAGATAAGATGTAGTTAATTTATCTTTCCTGCCTGCTAATCAGCGAAACTATAAAAGCTCTTTAAAATGGAAAATGCTGCTTCCTTTGTCAATGAATATAATAATACAGCATCTCGGCATCCTAAATTAATCTGAGCAGTCTCATATTTCACCCAAACCGAAGTCGTACATGTTAGTGACCAACGGCTATTTATAACTCCGAAGCAATGCATACGGGAAAACACACAACAGCCGTTAATCTGAAAACAACAAGTTGTACTCTACGTGTTCGATGTCCGTACACGTATGAAGTCATAGTATATAAACTTCAGTCTTCACAACAACACAGAAGGGGGAAAAATTTGCTCCAGTTGCGGGAGACGAAAACTGCCGGCGATGACCCGCGGACGTTTTCACAACTGCATGCTCGGAGTCAAAATAATTTCGGATGCTAATGTGAGATCTGGGGCTGTGCGAATGTTCATTGTATGGGGAACTACGGGGTATGAGTGGATTACAGTCGACTGTTTGGAAGGAACGGGATGAGGGGTGGACCATAAAATATCAGGTTCCTCGCCCGGGGGTCCGGAGCCCCCGGCCCGTTAGTTCACCTGCCTGTACGCGGCCCGGGCGGCGGGTCAAAAAAACACCGTTTAGAAAATGAAACAATTACCATTGGTTTGTTGACATGGCTTAAAGTAATAATGAAAAATTCGGTTTAATAGCTTACACAAGCTGGGGAGTCTTGCTTTATGGGGTTCCCACTTTTAGCCGAAGGGGGTAAAGCATGGTAACAAGAAACAACCTAAAATAAAGAGAAACTGGCTTCTACAGGGAAATTACAGGGCCGGAGCATATAAAAGAGACGTAATCCTTTCTGTACATAACGGTTGTTGCACACTTCAGACATGCATGGCCGTCGAGATAATCACAAATTACAAAATTTTACGAGCACTCAAAGTAAATTTAGAAATTTGAATTCAATTGAAAGGTTAAAGGGTTATTTACCTTGCAACTTTCACAATTTGATTCTGCAAAAGTTTAACCAACAAAAACCATAAACATTCCAAGATTCAAATACGAGGTTCATATTAATTAGTAAGGTATCGATCACAAGCAATAAAGATGTACCAAAATGTGCTAAGCCACTTTGCCTGCCCAGCAGCTTTCTACAGACCTATACTTTTTAGTGTTGCAGCGGGAATGAGGCAGACTTGAACAGCTTATATAAACCGTTAGAAGAAAAAAAAAGACAACTTGCGGCTCAGAGGGGCTCGAATAAACGGTCACCTTTGTTATGAGCGTTTTGTTCCTAGCCTCTTTCCAACAATAAATACTGACTATCATCACACAAACGAGGGGCCAGACTATTTTTGTCTTCTTCTAGCTTCGGTTTGGTTACATTTAATTTAAGTACATAGTGTGGGATAGAGCATCTCATCCTCGTAACCAAGGGTGGTAATAATGTAACGCCTTAAAGGGTACACTATGTAAGGCAAGCGTTCTTTCTGGTTTTGGAAGTTTACGCGTTCAACACACAGTCTGGTCCATACTTGAATGACGCAGAACAAACGAACTTTCGTCAACAAAAATAGGTTGAGATGCTGAAAGATTCGGGGCTTCAACCACATTCAAGTTTTTCCTACTCATATAAGTACAGCCAAACGTCGTATTATTGTCGGTAAAAGAATATCTTTAAAATGTACATGACACCATTTTCTCATGATCAAACTGTGGTCACTGGTGTTTTTCATTTTGTGGTAACCTTTTGACGCAAGCGTCCTGGGCGTTGTAAAATGGCGGCAAATAATTAGTCTAGATTCGCTTTCACAATTTACGTTTGTGTGAAGATGTATGGAGATACGGAGTCGGCGGCCAGACTAGTCAGTGTGCAGTACCCAGACGACTTCACAGACAGTGAACGTCCGACTCAATACACTTTGATATGTAAACATATGCATCTCCCCCATTTCCAATCATGGCAATCTCATGAAGAATTTCCCAGCGAATCTCTTCCCATTCTTATATGGTTCTTGACGAAAATGAAAAGAAAACAGTCCGGGGTCTTGCCTCGCACGGTACCCCTCCCACCCAATCTCGTAGGGCTAGGGGCAACCCAGTCAGAAAGACCCCCCTTCCCACCGTTGCCCCGACCCTGGGGGCCACAGGTGTGTAAACGGTGGGGACACAAACCGCGCCGGGGCAAGGGACGTTCGGAGACAACGTAGCAATATTGCTACCGTGGGTTTACCCCGTAAGTAGGTTATGTCAACCGGGCACGGGGGGTTTCGATGTTGTTGAAATTAGGTTTCATTTGTCACAACCGGAGTGGATAGACTCTGTTTCCTTGGCTATTTTCGGAAAGTTGGACGCCGGGGAGAGTTTGGGGAAATACATAACCATTCCGGAGAGGAACCAGTAATGTATTTATTTTTCAGTGTTTCGCAAAACTCACGCGTTCCCATGCGGACACGCTAAAACACTCTCCGCTTGTGATATGGTTATGTACGAACATTGCATTTCTGTTCAGAATTTTTACTCCGTACACTATATCAACAAGTGGAGTAAATCTCACAAGTTCCACAGGAAAGCTGGACTAAATGTCAAAATGTCACTTTCAACCACACACTTTATGTAAAGATCCACACACAAAAAGTGTACTGAACAACTATGTACAGGTTCTTGAGCTTTTATGGAAAAAAAAAACCTCAATAATATCAAACGTGCACACAGTGAAAGAAAAGTACAAATTGTGCCTAGGCCTATGTCACACGGAAGAAACTGCAAAACATGCATTTGTTTTTCTAAATAATGTTCACAACGAATATGCTGAGCATTGCACCGGTTTGTTTTAGATTGGATTTGAAAACTTTGAAAGGCGAAAATACATCCTGCGGATAAGTTTAACGGTAGCACCAAGGAAACATCTCTGGATGACTGAGTTTCGGCTTCTAAAAGAAGCCTTTGGCGAAGTTGCTCGCTGTTATTCTCGAGGCGGGCAGAATTGCATGGGAGGCCCTGGACTTGCCAAAGTCTACTGCTTAGTTGTTTGACTTGCCGAAGGACGGGTATCCTCACCACGTTCTTTTGAAGCAAATGGCACGTACGGAAGGTGACGCTGGGGGAAAGTGCATTCAACTTCTGACTGTTGGTCAAGTGCCTGACTCTATCTCAAGGGTCACTGGTTCAAGTCTTGATCGACCACCGTGATCAAAATCCCTGAACAAAATAAAACCTCGTCTTTTCATGTAAGTTTTTTTTAATATTCATTTCAGCATCACTGTGAACATTTCCACGGGTCATGTTACGTTACCTAGATCATACAGAGCTATTGCTTGATAGGCTGGTTGATTGTTTGATTGCCTGGGTTTAATGACTGATTGATTGATTGATTGATTGAATCTGACTAAGAATTATCAATCGATCTATTCATGGCTAGATTGACTCAAGTTTACTGATCAATGGAAATCAAACTGATAGATAATCGATCGACAGACTTAATGAGTGATTATTGACGGCATGACTGAACAACTAATTGGTTGATAGTTCGATTGATCAGTAATCCAATCAATTGATGATTAAAATGTGCGTTCCCAAATCCAGACATGTTCCTGGACTCACAAAACAACAACAACAAATCGTCAGAATCACTTCGGAAGAACAACCTCGAGTTTTACTCAATGAGCATAGCATTAATCCAGTGCACTTGTATACAATGTAGACTGTTCGCGCGATTTCAAGCGTTTGGACGCGGTAAAGTGCGCGATTTTGTTTCACTCACACGATAAAGCAATGGCAGACGGGATGTCTTTAATTTTGAAGCCAACGACGGCGTGAAATTGAAGAAAAAAAACATAAACCACTTGATATCCTCTGCATAAATATTTTAATATCTGCATAAAGGATTTTTTTTAGATGTCTTTAGTTTTAAACCTGAAATGATATCCGATTGTATTGGGTGTCAGAAAGACGGGAAAATAGTGAATTAATTATAGAGACTTTGAACAAAAGAGTTGAATGCAAGGTGATTAATTTGTATTTCACTGCATGCCCGTGAATTAACAAACATATACCCTTACAAATTAGACATGCATGGTTGAGAGTGTAGCTCTACAAGTCATGGTTTAACGGTGGACTCTTCAGGTACGGGTCCTGGGCTGGAGTTCACATTCAACCGAGCTGTCTGTATCGTGTGTCGGGGCAGGTGGATAATTTACACGGTAGCTAGCTGGCCCTCGCCTGGCTTCCGATGATCAACGTGTCGCTGGTGCGTGCCGGCGCAAGCCCAAACCAGCATCCCCCGCCGTCTACCGCGTGCGATTTCCGGCGCTGACGCTCGCCTTCCGCCCGCTGCCGGGCTTCTCAAATATCGGCCGTTCAATTGCGGCATTTCCTGCCCTTGCGCACGAGGAGACACAGTCAGGTTTTTTGTTCTGTGCAAATGTTATTGCTGGCACACGAAGCGGTGCTTGTTTCACCCCCCAGTCCGGGGGTTAGACCAGGCCGAGTACATATTGACGTTCGGATGATATTTCCAAACGGGCGTCGGATAAACTTCTTGCACCTTTGACTTCCTCTGTGGTTGAACTTGTCCAGGGATGGACTCTTTGGATATTGATACCACGTATGAAGGACGAGAGTCAACTGAGAGGACAGTGACGAAGACGGAACAAGACGGTGATGAAGAACCCATCAAGTGGTGAGGGTGAAATCGTTTGGAGGTTAAGACTGCGGTAAGGGATAGGCTGCCGAGTGGGTGAAACTTAAAACATAAAAACCGAGTGGAGTAGATAATGACAAGTCAACGAGACACGACCGTATCCACATATCGGACATGATATGTTTGCTCGACGACCAATACAAGGTTAAGACATGTATTTCTGTAACACTTCCATCCATTACACTGCTGGATAAGAATCCATTCGTAGTCCACACAGACTCAACAGACTTCAGACTTGACCAACTTGACAAAAAAACTTCGGAATTACCATATTGTGATATCAGTTTTTCCCCTACTGAATCGACGGATGCTTCCCATGGCATAAATTATATTAGTTGAGTTTATAATGAACTAAGTTGAGCAAAACTTGACCTGCAGAGAACTTGGTGAGCACACTACAGACAAAAAAAAACAAGTGATAATGTTTTAACATTTTGCAAAATCAAAGTCAAGTGCGGCTGTACAGTGAAACAGTGTTTTGCTTGTCAGACGACTACCAGCCAATAACTTTTCGACTCACGTACAAACGGTTAATTTTTGTTCCCCTTGACGGTGTGTCGTGTATCACATGGCGACACGCTGGCTACACGCTCATTAACAGCGTACCACTGATACTTCCTCTGTATTAGTCGTTTCTCAACAGTAGAATTCCCCCACTAAATGAAATTAACCCAAGCGAAATCAAAAGACGATCACCCCCCTCCACTTAAGGCACCACTGAGCGATGCGGCAGTGGAAGAAGAAGAGGTCTCTCAGAGAAGGATAAAAAAAAACACGTAGCTGTCACAGTTCACGAGGTTCTTGGGGTATTTGCCCCGTCAAGGGGGCGCACGGTAAATTCATAGCAACGCTAACGAGATCTTGAGTGGAACTAATGATTGCTGGTGATGAACTAAACGTGAGTGAAACTGACGGCTTTACGCCTATCCGTTTACTGACACTTGTGGGGAGTTTTTTGGGGGGGAGAAACACTGGCCTGGTTTTCAGCACGGTGTGGACTTGGAAGGTGCGGGTCGAATCCGCGGGTAAAATTAGACGGATGATGATGCTCGTTTAAAGAGCCATGTAAACCGACGCCGGTTGTATATCCGGGATTAATTTGGTTAATAACGTCCCGTCTGATTGTTGATAGATGAAAACAGAGTGAGAGTGCGAGAGAAAGCGCGCCTCTAGTAAAACAAAAAATAAATAAATCAATGTAAAAATAGTTTAAAGTAACATGTCACAAGAAATCAACAATCAAAGACTGCAAACTGCATTTCAATCGAAACGGTTTGAAGAATAAATTCAAAACAGTGCTAAGTGACTCCACGCTTCGTCTCTCGCAGAATGAATTATTCTTTTCTATCCACTTATTAAGTTTTGTTGGACAAAAAGAAGGGCCTATGGGGCCTACCTGCCGGTAGCAGGCAAGAAATAAGTGTTCATATTTATGATTATTAAAACACTTTTAAAATCCTTAGAAAAACGCATAAAACTTTGTCACTGATAACTCTGTTATGAGGAAACCACTCTTTAAGTAACGTGAGCTCGTGATCGATGACGTCAGTTGCCGTCATGTCATTCCAACTTTAAGTCCGTGTTTATGTGTACCGCCAGTGTGGCTGGTAACCACCCCTTCATTTTTGCTTAGCCAAAATGGCTGCAACAAGACAGCTCTCTTGTCCTTGACCGTATTTTGTAATAAAGTCAACATCATCCATTAATTGTTATTTGAAAAGTGGACTTTTCTAAAAACTTTGTTGTGTCCTTCGCCGCAAAATATTTTTCAAAAGATAAGTTTGGTGTTTCAAGCGGATTACGAAGGAAATCTCAGCCCGTTCCCCTTAGGATTCCAAAGGGGGCGTATAAACGAAAAAAATCCCCACAAACAAATCCAGGAATAATTCGAATTGGAAATTGAAACTATTCGCGCGCGCTCTCTGGGTTTGGAGCCCGGACCGCGTGGTGATTAACTCCCATCCAAGGTTGGAGTGAAGCTCGTGACGTGGGGGTATGACTGCGTAGGGTACTTGCACACGGGAGAGAGCCCATTGCCTCGACCTGGTCTAACATCCAATCACTCTCCAGTAACTGGGCTGTTTCCCGGGCCGCGTAATTAGGCAGACAGATCCTGACGAGCTTGGGAAAATAAATCGCGCGTTTTGTGTGTCAATTTACACGCGCTCCCGCCCGTTAATCACCCAAATGCGCTACTGATGTTGCCACATCATTGTTTGGGATTTAAACAATATTTTACTGTCGCCATTCGATCCGAGGAAAAATGGGACTCACGCGGTGAACGCACGACACGTTTCTTTACCGCCATGGTTGCCAGCTGAGTACATTATTTCTTAATTATTTTGTAGCGGTTCCCGTATAGATCAAGGTCCTTCCCCGAGTGCGCCGGGCTGGCGTTCAAGGTTCCGAATTAAGGCAGATAATGACGGATTGTATTCACAGGCAGTGTGGAAAATTGGCAAAATCTCTTCTTTGACCGCCCCTATCGTGATGAAAAAGATTTGCCTTTGCGTCAAGGGCCAACGCAATCAGGGTAACATATACACGGTAATTTATACACGGTAATTACCATTATTGGCAACGATGGAAAGATTCGTGTAAAATTGACTCTCGTGGTTTGATTTTCTTGCGTACGAGAAGGCCATTGATCGGCGATTTGTCTCTCATGTTCGACTTTGCAAAGATTTGTGTTTAATAATAATAACAATAACAATAATAACATATTTAATTACTATTATGGGCAAAAGGATAGACCTATTTTGAATAATAATAAGGGCACTGGCGCGGTCTACACTGTCAGCCGGGCTTATGTGGCTCACGTCACGTCCATGTCTCTATATTGTGAAAGTCGGGCAAATTTATTCGTTAAATAAACCAGTTTATATAGTCAAGGAGTCTTACTGATCTTAATATTGTGTATTATAGAGTCCCTCCGGTTGGCTAGCCTATACAGAACCATGCCATTACTGTTAGACATATTTCCCCAATGAAGTATGTGCACAGAAATCGCGTAAAAAGTCATTTACAAAGAGCTACGATAGAATTTTTAGTGAACTGACTGATTTCCATAGTTAATTTACAACATTGTCATATTGGCCTAAGGCTTATATCTGAATACTCAAACCAAATTCTGAAACGAAAAACAAACACAAAACTAGTAAAAGCAATACCGTGTTTGTAATCTCGATTGATCTTGGTGCAAAACGTTTAGTTCTGGTGAGAGGCGATCAAGTTTTAAACCGCAGTTGAAACCACATCCACTTAATTTAGAAGGTCGATCCGATGACCTCTTTGGCCTTTGACCTTAAATTAGCAACCGCGTACGGCGTTTATTGATACGACCATTCTCAAAGTCGTAAGAGTAACCAATAATGCCCCATTAACAAAATTAGTCTCCAACGCGATTCGCTTTTAATTGCACATCACAAACCGTGCCGCCGTCTTGCCCGTACGTCGGTATAGACGTTTATGTCAAGTTCATCGCGTCTGAACAGAAAAGAAAAAAACGACCCGAGGGAGACTAGCCGTGGAGACTGACCTCGCAAGAGATATTCTTGGTGCGGGTCACGCACATCCATTTCCAATCAGTCGCCGTGTAAAATGGCAACTCGCTACAAATTACCACTAATTCATTTTCGAATGAATGGAATCACAGGCTGGCTTAGGAGGTGTTCATTTCAGCAAAAACATCTTCCAAAGGCCACCTTGAGGAAATTGTAAGATGTATTTTCTAAAGGAGCCGCCATGAACGACTTGCAACAAAAAAGGAGCAGGCAAATCCATAGGATGTCATCAAGGCGATATCAACCACTTGAAAAGACGGTATGGTTGATTGCTTCTGTACGCTTCTTGGAGACCACAAGAAGATAATTTGCGAAAAAGGGTAATTAGAAATTGCAGAGATCTCATCCAAGAAACCCTCAATCACGACTGAAAATATTGTCATTGAATGAAGTCGACGTACTCTGGTCAGTGGTCGGTTCGATCTAGCTGGGCATAATGTTCGTTTTATTAGCCATCGACACAATGGGGGTGTTGGACGCAATACAAGCAGTGATCGCACAATACAAGCACGGCACCTTCATGGGCTTTTGTCCAATTAGCGCTAATTCGTCGCTAGTGCTTGCCGGTTTGTTTTTTATGAGTTTTCCTTGAGATTTCCCCCTTTTTCACAATGACAACAAAATGACATCAGCGACTCAGACTATCCAGACGAAGAAGCTATTGATATAGGAGAGGTTTTGGTTTGCAGACAATAATCATGCTGCCACCATTGTTTTGCATATCTCCCTGCCTTGATTTGGTTTATAATACATACAAAAACACCATGATGTCCATCACACCATCAATGTGGTATACCATGACCAAACAGAAGAAGTGAAGACACTATTACTATTAAAGACAAAAAAACAGGATTTGTACAAATTGGGTGAAAATTTATTAGCTTCAATCTAAAAGCGAAGAAAAATATACCTGTCGGTAAGTTGGCAATTCCATGCGCACAACCAACCCTTCAGGTGTGACCCTCAGAAAGGGTACTGGTGCAGTATCAAGACAAGACAAGACAAGACAAAAAAAGACAACACAAGACAAGACAAGATCGACAAAACAAGGTGTACGATCCAGGCAGGGGGGCAACTTTCCCCAGCGTCAAGGTCAAAAGAAAATAGCATTTGTAGCCCCCACCCACCCCCCCCCCATATCGTCAATGCTTATTCCAATTTCAGCAATCAAAATAAACACGTGTACATGGTGAGCATTCACACAAATTCCTGGCCTAAAAACTAACCCGTTGTTGTCACTATTAAACATGACCTAATTCGATGAATACATGTTGGTTAGATGGTGTTGGGAATGAATTTAAGAAAAACAGCAACTTCGTGTTTGTAATATCCACACAGAAAGCGGACTAAACAGTTAGTTTGGAATCGGCACACTAAGTGACTACACGCTTTCCACTTTTGCTTTGTTTAAAGCCAGGCCCCTCAGAAGAAGCCGCCGGGGAAATAAAGTATTGATGCTTTCCTTATTCTTCAATGAGAAGTCTTAAGTCGTATTAAAGGCTAACATTGTGTCAAAAGACACAGTCTTTCAAAAGCTGTGACATTATCACAGCTGGAAATGTTGTATAAAATCCAGGAATAAATCCAGTTTCAAGTTCTACCCAAGACGGGGAAATTACCGAGGTGACCCCGTCCTGACCTCAGGTCAGCCCCAAACAAAAGCCTGAACTACACATACCATAAATCCACACTACGGCCGACTCTGTGGACACCGTTAATTTTATCCAAACACCATGTGGGAAAGTCATATATGGAGGTATAATAGTTAGCGCCTCCAACACAAATCACTCAATAGGGGATATGCTGCATACTTTCAAAATCCCCTGTCGAGGTTGGGCACTAGACCTGTCCAACAAGACGATCTCGTAATGGCTGTCACTTCCAGTTAGGCGCGGTGTATTTCTCAAAGACAATTTGCCCCGGGGAAGGCAACAGGTTTTTTAAGAGCGGGTGAACCGACCGGCCGGTGCATTTCACCCGTGCACTGACCGTACCGCTACGGCGAGATAATGTCCCCGTATCCAAACACACACAGGCGACTGTTAAATTTCACGAGAAAGGTGTAAACGGAAAATCATTTATCTTTAATTGCTGGATAAACACCGGTGATTTGTTTTGTGGATGGCGGGACACCGCGTAGGGTTCTCTGATGGAAGCTAAACACGACCGGGTGTAGCGGTAGATGTTGCCCCCGAGGCTGGTGTCCATTTCACGGGTAACTGAATCCTCGACTGGAGAGGGTCAGTTCATAAATCCCGGACAAGTGGTTCACCTTATAAGGTCAAAACCTCTATACAAATGCCATTTGTGGCCTTTCAGTTCTAATCAAACCATGGTTGAAGCAGTCAATCGTTCCTCCAAAATGTCACGTTCAAGCTAATTGCATTTCACATTCAAACTACAGAATTTCACATTAAAAATGTTGCATTTCACACTCAAACTACAGAATTTCACATTAAAACTACTGTATTTCACATTTAAACTACATAATTTCACATTCAAAGTATTGCATTTCACACTCAAACTATACAGAAATTCACATTCAAACTACTGGAGTACTGCATTTCACATTTAAACTACAGAATTTCACATTCAA
>CM021538.1:2367011-2377665 GCA_010994315.2 Pisaster ochraceus | reverse complement strand
CGATCAATTCACAACTTCTTCAAGGTTTCAATGACATCATTTTTTGAGTAGCGCGCCCTCAGCCAGAGGTCAAAAGAAGGTTACTCGTTGGCCCATCTTATGCGCCGCGCGTATAGATGTGCGTTTTTCATTGTTTCGTCCTCGTTTTACCTCTTAGAAGGCGGCGTGATGACGTCACTAAGGTTGATAAAAAAAACACCTTACAACCAACTTTTGGAAAGTTCATCTGATTATGTTTTAGTAAAACCAAAAATCAAAGTGGTTTTGTTCAAGACTAAAATGGGCTAACTTCAATTGTGGCAATATTAGGCTAGTGTTAATTATTTATAAGCAACAGTCATTTTACGGGTCTTCAGGATGCTAAATCCTCAACTTAGAAATGTTTCCCCGCCTGCAACGGGTCTAGGATTCGCTTTCAGATTAAAACTAATCTTTCTTTTCTTCTTCTCCAGATAATTACAAATCCTGAGACAGCTCTACCGGCTCCTCCTCAAATGTCATCGATGAGGATACTTTATGCGTTACAAGTCGTAGTAAATATTTCAACACAATATTGTTCTGATTTCCGCCATGTTACAACGCTAATTGAACAAACAAGGCAATGGGATCTCGATCAATGTGATAAAATATCAAATGACACAGACCATTATCTTCACACACGTTACACATGGCGTAACTATACACTACTTTTTTTATGACATGATGACAACGAGATTTAACGTGACTCGCCAGCATACGGCGGCGAATTTCTCGCATTTCTGTAAGGGGTGTTTATTGTGGTTGGTGAAATATTTATACAGAAAACGTTACCTTGATTCGTGGGCTAGAATTTATTATGTGTACACCGTCCATCGAAAAAACAACACTGTATAAAACAGAATAAGAAAACGGCAAGGTCGCTTCAGAAAACCCAAAACCATCATACAATAAATTTCCCTGCAAGGTTTTTCTTACGAGGGGAAAAAGATTTGGCTTCATGAAATCGTGCAGTAGTATAGGCCTTTCGACGTCACACCTCCAAGGACAACGCATGCGCATAAATCAAGTAACAAAAGGTAAAAGATATCCTTGCTTGTCGAATAATTAGGTGTGTTTTGTGTACATAAGGAACACGTGACAACACCCAAGCATTTTGATTGGTCCGTCGGTACAGCTCGGCTGTTACTGATGATTAACCATCAGTCAGCATACTGCGACATTTTCGACAAAGAATCTTTGTATTCACATTCCCATACAAATCGCTCTTATAGTGATATTTCATTATACAATAATTGTTTGAAATATAAAAATAGACTACGCTATTTATGGTCTGAAGGGAAAAAGAAAACAACAGTTTTCTTTTACAAAATAATTGCACCGCTTTTATACTAAGCTCAGTTTGAAGATCTCTAAATGAACTAACTGAGGGATATTAAAATAGAGAAAACATGTTCGGGATGAAATCAAACTCAATGACATTTACAGTGCGGTGCATACTCGAGGGAAATAATTGGGGAAAATTGAAAACACTCCTAGACGAGTTGAAAATAGCTGAAACAAAACAAATGCCTCTATGCTCTGATATTAATGACTGCGTCTGAATGTCTTAAGTACAGTGGTTATTTAGAGAGAAAAAAACTTGATTACAGAATGCGAAAAGTTTGGCAGACTGGATAAAAGAACGCACATATCAAGTACATCCTTACATTTTTTCTTGAAAACTTGAAGTTGTGTTTCAGAAGAACACATTGTTTCATTGCATAATGCATCCTTCTCGGTCACGTTCACTTGTGTAAATAATATACAGCCACAATAATGGATATTGATTGACAACCCACCAACAGAGCGCCAGACTATTTCTCACTTCTAGTCTCGGTTTAGTTACATTGATTTGAATGGGAGGAACAGCGAAACGGCTGTCATGGTGAAACTCAACCGAAATCATTAATTCTAAAATTACAAATCCTGTGCCATGTCTTTAAGCTATAATGTCTTGAAAAACAACGTCGATTCGCGACCGGTGCGGACAGATAACAGTTGTCTGGTCCATTTACATCGACCGAATAGAATCTGAGAACTAGGCCGACTAATTCCATCAAATTCGTCTTGTTGCGGTAATAAAACTTAAAGAAAGGGGGAGCAGGGATCAGGCAAGTGGCACCAGCCGGGATCAACCCTGTTGAAAAATCAGATTGCTTGCGTTGGAGGGTACTGTTACGGCCACACACATTAAAGATACAAAACCCCACTTGGAAATAATTACGTTTCGTTCCATATATATCATTGTGCCGGGGTTATTTTTGTGATACTTTGTGTTTTTACTGATTACATATTTGTTTATTTCTTGCATGTTCTGGGGGTTTTTTTTCTCACAAAAGACGTAGGTGTTTGTTGCTTGTGTGACTGTCCCAATTACACGCAATAATATGTGCCTTTGTAATGCACAATATCATTACTGTTTTACTTTGATTGGTTTGTGTTCTCGTCGACGTCGTCTGGTGTGATATCTCTTTTCAGCGATTGCAATTAGCCTAGATTCACTTTTAGCATGTGGGGTCCTATATGCAACTGTGTGAACACCGTTTTACGGTTGGAGGGAATCCGAATGTACTTTGTACATCTAAATGATGACAGATTTTATACTTGCATTTTTTTTTTTTTTTTTTTTTTGGCGACCCATGATCAAGTTGTATTTGTGTACTTTCTAAACACTTCCAATTAACAAATCAATCAACCGTACGGGACGGGGACAGCTGTGTTCAAAATATTGCATTTATACTTTAAATAGGCCTATACTTCATCACTAATGACGGCGTTAAGAAAAAATAAACAACGTGTGTATTTAGTGTTATTATTTATGGGGTTGTTTGCGTACGTGCGTTATGTGTCTGCAATATTGCATTAAGCCATTTTGACTTGAGGTATGGTGGACACAATACTACGACATTATAGGTTTGGGTAAATTTGTCTGTATACACCCAAACCAAACAGTGCACTCCTATAAAGTATCCACCATAATCTCAAAAGGCTAGACTAATAGATAATGCTGTACTCCTATTGGTCCTTTCCCTATGCTGTACTCCAGCTTTCTGTGGGTTGCTTTTCGTTAACATTTCTACTGAAATTGTTTCTGTTAGTGTCTGGTAAAAGATGCCTTTGGATGGGCTTACTTATTGTAGATGGTACGGGCTGCTGATGTTGGTGACAATTTGTGTTGTTGATGACGAGGCTTCTGCTGGAGTTGGTGCTATTGTTTGGTTTTTATTGATTTGTATTTCACCGAAGCTTCTAATGGATGTTGTTGTTAGGGATGTGAAAACTGTTGATCGCTGTGCACAAGTTTAGTTTGCTGTGTTTGTTATTCAACTGTCACGTCGTGTAATGTTGTACTACATTGTTTTATTCATGTGGTGCTTCGCAGTGTTTTTCATTTGTTATTTCAGAGCGGACCGTTACTTTAACTTGTTCCGCATCATGGCATCTGAACCTGTAGAAACCCCTCAGCGTTCATCATCACAGTGCGCCTGGTGACAGCGCTGTGGTCAGGGCGTGCATTACTTACAAGCGCGGACAGCAGCGGGCGCCGCGTCGCTCTCCCCTCCACGTCCCCGACTGCGCCAGGGCGGCTCGGCCACCGATGACACGAATTTAATCACCGATAGTGGGGCCTAAACGCGCGCTTCCCTCCGCAATATCCCTTACCCGGCTCTTCCCAAAACTATTCTCTCATTATTCATTAATTTAAAGGAATAATACGAAGAGGTTGGGATTACGTTGACATGACAGCTATGCTTCCCAAAGATCAGGTTACTCGATCAAAATGCCATCAGATCGTCATTTACGGCGTCTTGGCTACTCCGACGGTAATCCATGAGACAATGTATACTCGAGGAATAAGCCAAGACAAACACAGTCCAAGGCTTTTCCTCATTTGGTAGAAAACAATTGAAGTCAATTACTTATCGCGTCAACGGGAGGATTTGCAATGGTAGGGTCTTAGACACGATGTGAGGGAGTTTATCAGGCTAGACGCTGATGGAGGGGAAAACTCTCTTTTGGCCCAGGCTTTTTCAATAAGGATGATTGTTTCAGTTGCAAACAAACATTTGGAAGAAAAACAAACATTCATAAAATCACTTTGCCAAATAGTTGTGGTGAAGAACCAATGAAGTTTGTAGAGGGCGCCCCGCAATTAGTAAGTTTAAAATCTACAGCATTATCAAATCACTTGTACAAGTCTGATTAGAACAATTTGAGGTTTTCCAACTTTCTGAGTGTTCAAATACTCCCAGGTGCAGGGAAGCATCCATGATTTACATTGCTGCCTGATAATCAGATGGGAGAGTGCGATTCGCCCTGTCTATCGCTTACGGTATGCCATGGCTCAATCCTTCATCTGGGCAGTACAATGCATTTCGTCCGGCAACCTGTTTTCTGCTCAGCAATATTGTTCTGTGCTTAGCAAATTTGTTTGCCTTACAGCTTTACGAAAAGGGCTAGGGTCATAGTGTGATACGCAGAGCAACTAGCGTTTCCATTGAGCTTTAAGGCAAGGTTGACTGTGATGTTTAGTACACGTTTGCCATAAACCATTCTTGAAGCCCCAACCTTTCAATTAAAGTACAAACTGAACTTGTAAAAAAAAATTACAAAACGATTGACTGTTTTTATGTGGGTTTATTGAAAATGTGAATATTGGAATGAACGTTCTCTTCAAAAGAACCTTCCGATGATAAATTGGTTCAGATTGTGTTTAAAAAGTGAACAAAAATATAGAAGGGAAAAAAAAGATAAGAATGGGTGCATTGTATCAACATGGCATCACGGCCTTAATCTCATGCCACCAGAAACTATCGTAAACAAATCGACATTTCACTACATGATTTATGTTTATACTGTTTACATTGTATATAACCACCGCAAGTATTGCACAATCGTTGGTAGACCGTAGCGTGCTTATACGTGATACACATATCAATACATTAAGGTAAAATAACTTGTAATGGGTGATGTCGGTAAATATTTGTACGAGCGATTTGTCTGCAGTACAGTGTCTAAAAGAGATAAAGATGTTAGTGTAACAGAACAAATACTTTGAACTATCGGTTGTTTTCGAGGCCATCTCAAATACTTTACATCAACTCATTTTCCTGATTTATTTTCCTCGGAGAAAGTCTCCGATCATTGGGAGACATCACGCACGACATGGACAGTCGATGATTTCTCAGACGACTGGTTTGCTCCGTATCCATTTAGATGATTCAGCGAACAAAGGAGAGTCACAGCGCTGGCCAGGCAAAGAAACAACTTATTCCCTCTGAGAGAGGGGAAGATAGAGACAGAGTTAAGAAGGGGTTATTTTTCTTGACGGAGACGGTTCAGAACAACAATTATTACATGGAATATGCCCTTACACAAACCATCACAGGGGAATATTACCATCAAATGGTCCCACTGGAAAAACCATTGTTTACCATCCCTAGAAAAAGATATCTCCCTTTTTCTTCTCTTTGATGCAACGTCTCTTAAAATGCATCCGATACAAATTGATTCACGCTCACCTGGGAGGACATCCTCGTACTGAAAAGAGTAGATGAAGAATGCAGAGCTCTCCTCGGCAGGTTGAAATGTGAAAGCCGTGAGAGTAATCTACGAGCAGCTCAATGGGCCTTTAGCGTCACAACAACGGCCGGGCAAATGTTAAGAAAGCGCCGCGCGCGCATGCAGATTGCTTCACATTTGTTCCGCAACTTGATTTTCTTCCACCGTAAATTGACGTGGCTTTTCAGCGGGAGAACAATGCTGTTTCCCCCTCGGACCTGCTGGCCGCTCGTGCCAACGTCTTTCGCTCTGCGTCATTGAGCTTGTTTGGGAAGATCAGAAATTTGCCGGGGAATTATATTTTTGGCGAGGCTCATTTTCAGTGTGATTGTCGTTGGGATCCTGTAATTGGATTATGCTTGCCCACTTAGTACATCTCTCCTTGTCACATCAGATCAATATTTAGTATCAAGGCTTGTATGTAATGCGTATTATAACAGTATGCGGTAGGGAAGCATCCACAAACCTCGGTACTAATGGACTAATTTCACAAGGGGTTTGTAACTAGTTCAGCCTTTTTTCTCTCTCTCTCTCTCAATACTTAACATCATATTTTCTTTTACGGCACACAACAAACGTTTGCTCGCAAAATATGAGAGTCTTAAATAAACAACTAGAATGTAAAGATACTTTACGAAACAATGACTCCATAACTCCGTGACGCCATCTTGACTTTTATTTTAAGTAGTAAACGCATGTTACACAAACTATGTATAGATGCATTATTTGATATGAAAACAATTAATAATTACAGCAATTTTGCCCCAGTTTGGCTTCTCACAAATGAAACATTTTAATTTCAATCGAAATGAGCCCATTATAAATACAAATCCAAGGAAGTGTATTTCTTTACCCTTAGATCATATTCCAAGGAGGCAGGTCCCCTAAGGAAAGCGGAAATATCGAGTCGCCGAAAACAGCAACATTCACTCTTTGGGGGTACAGTTTCGTGTTATCTGACGTTGTGTACATATAACAATAGCTTTCACTGGAGACATTAAAGATGGCGACCACTGAGTAGGATAAAGACAGTGCATCTAAAGTCACAATAGAAAAACCTTCAAAAAACATAACGGATAACTACTTTATAGCATTTCTGGGTTACATGATCTGCACAGTATGTTTTTTTCACTATATGGTTGTTGATGAAGGGGATACCAAGCCGCCGGCAAACAGAGCCCCAGTACCTCACGGGCCTATCCGAGCCATCGCACCGTACATATCCAAGCGCTCAGACTTATACAGGTTGCACGCGAATGTCAATGCCTCGAGACTGTCTGCACACAAAGTTCTGCGTACTTTCGGGTTATTTTCTCTCTTTTTTCCCCTCACTTTTTAGCGGGGAATGTTGACAAATTCCCTGCAGGGCTTTTGAACTGCGAGCTCCCTCGGTTTTTTTTTTTCTTTTTTTTTTCTTTTTTAATGCAATGATGTTGATACAAGACGGGAATTATTGGTACATACAACATTGACAAAACAGTATTTTTAGACATAGAGGAGACTTGGGACAGGCAATTTAGGGAAGTCAATACACACTAAGTTTACGCACACAATAATAACAGCCAACCAACCCGTGCAGTATGTTTCACCATAACAGGTGTAATTTGTGTCTATATGCTCGTGTGTTTTGTTTTGTTTTGTTTTGGGGTGGTTTTTTTGTTCAGTTGTCTTGTTTTTTGTTTTTTGTTTTTGGTTGGTTGGGGTGTTTGTTTGTTTGTTTGTTGGGGGTGTTGGGGGTGTTTGTCAGTTTGTATGTTTGTTTGTTTGTTTGTTTGTTTTTTACGAACGGAGAGTTTTGGATTGTGTTTGGTTTGTATAAAGTGAGCAATTTGGATGCCCTATGTTTTAATTTACAGCAAATGTGGACGATCTATTTATAGAATCCTGACGTATACCTTGAGGTGTGGCCCTTTGTGATTTTGAAACACGAGGATACCAACAGCTCATTATAATGCACACATAGCACGGAGGAAGACATAGCACGTGAATGCCATCATAACACGCGACATTGTTCAGTCTCGAATGCTGCTTACTTCTCTCCGGTCACGACAGCAAGCCCATCCTCGTACGGTTCGACACTATGCAGACCAGCATGGTAAGGGTGTCACTTCTGAAACAGGTCAAGTGTGTTTTGACTGCTAAGCTTCACTAGTACATATTCATTCAAAGACAGGTGGTTTCCACAGGTTGCAATTAACTTCCATCAGTCCCAATATGGAGGGGGAGGGGGAAGAGGATAGATTATGACCGCACTTGGAGAGTATATACAGGCCTTATATTATGTGTATATATATAAACAGCATCCCATCCAATATAATTCACGTGCAAACATCACTCCTACATTGTCCGGTGTTAAATTAGGACGACAACAAAGCGCCAGCGTGCCTGTGCGCTCGTGCCCCCCGAATCGATGATGTTATTCCTGGGGAGAAATGGAGGGGAATAATGAGGAGTCTACTCGGTTTGAGAGGATGTACTCGGGTGAAAGTAGGGACAGGTGCACGCAGTCATATGGTGAAACCGAGCACGAGGAGCGACGGATATGGGGGCCCTGGCCAATCAACACCAAACTTCACAAATATGTACAGAGGTGGACATAATCCACAGGCCTCTTTCAGTATTCAGACCAGACTGAGTGTGAACGCCATTTATCCGTTAAAGAGATTGATACCCGAATTGGTTTGGAGGAAGAGTGCAGCCATTGCAATCCTCTAGTAATCATGAAACATAACAATCCCTTTTACGTTCTTTGTGAACACTTTCAGTGGTTACAAGTCAATGCCTTGCGCGTACCTTCTTAAGAACACATCTTTGGTCACCCTTTTCTGAAAGATGCGGGATTTCTAAGGGGAAGTATTACATCAAGGTGATTGTTCTTTTTTTTTTCAATTAAGTGAGATTTACTTGACAATATTTTAAAAATAGTTTTAACGTAAGGTTATTGTGGACGTTTCGGTATACTCCATAGAAGATTCAATACATTCTCAGTTGTCCTTTCTTAATATAAAACACTTTTTTGTATAGGCCTATCTGGTAATTTTTTTTTATTATACAAGCAATATGGAGCTACATGGACTTGCCGGCGGCTATTTTCAGCATTTCACTAACGAGGCCTGTAAACGACTGTTTCGTGTTCCACTTCATTCTGTTGCAAGGTGTGGGTTTGATAAAAAAATATAATCCGGAATTTCACATATTCTCCAGCCGCTAATTCTGGTCGTCAATCACCGAGTATTTGAGTGTCGAGTTTAATTTTGTGTACAACGTCAGAACAAAGGTTTCAACACAAAAAGTACCAGTTCACTATTCGGGATCTAACACTATAGGCACATATTCAGGTTCTAAATATCAAAAGCACCCAGAAAGCGGAAACGCCATGGGTTTTCTTGTAACAAGTTCTCACTCTCCAAAACAAACACCGTATGAAGCTAACAAGAGACACTCCGCGGTACAAAATCCCCTCTGTCAAAAAGCGGACAAGTGTCGCATCCAGCCGCACCGAGCTGTTTACTGTTTTCCCCCGGCTTGAGAAATTGGCCTTAGCCGAAAGACTTGGGAAAACATTGCTCCCCTATAGCCCCCAATTCCGAGTTGGAAATCCTGAACCAACACTCCTTAATCTCCTTCCAAGAGCTCGCGCCGCCCTTGTGAGTCTACGAAACTGGGATAGGGGGTCGAGGGAAGGTTTTCATCCCAAACGCCGACAAAAAATGAGAGACGGGTTGAACAGAACGAGGGGGGACAAGAGAGAGGGCACGGGGTGCGAAGTCAGCACTTGACTTGGTTTTAGCCATCACTCCAACTTTTCTCCGGCAGCGAGGACAGAGTCGTGGCAATTAGGAAGCCGCGGTTGACACTGCTCTCTCCGCGGTTCAGCAAAGCTTTCTTTCAAAAGTAAACCGTCATGTGACAAGCGATTCTAAGAGACACAAACACTGCTCAGTCTGCGGTAACCGGCGGCCTTTACTTTCTCTCTCTCTCTCCCATCTCCCCCAAACCAGGAATGCTATACTCCCTTCACCTGCCCGTACCCAGACCAACAGGCAGCACATGTCAAGCCCGGCAAATGTTTACCTCACACGGTTTAAAGGTGCTTGGGAGTAGAGCTGATTGGACGTTGTGAAAAACATGCTTCAACGATCAATCCGTCGTTGGGATGTCACCTACCGGGACGTGCATATGGTTGCAAAGTCAGTGTGTATATACAAAACCCAAATTGAAAAGTTATTCCATACATATATATTTTTATACTTTGCTAAATTAGTGTTCTCTTAGGGGGACAGTCTCTAGCATGTGTCAAATAATGGTAATTTCAGTATGTAAACAATGTGTTCGTAAATTGCTTAAATTCTTTTAAGGGGCAATATTACCAAGGCAGAGCTGCCCACATTTGCATCTTGCAATATTAAGATAAATGTCATACAACATTCAGGGAGATATTTAGAATTCTTTTCAACATAAATAGGGACAAAGTTTGCATAATCAGGGAGATTTTCAAATCTGTTCGTCAGAACATGGAGTGATTGGTTTATTTTCGGGGAACTCTCTGCAGAATCGGGGAGAGTAGGCAGCTCTAAGTGAGGGTGGGCTTGTAATGCCATTTTAGGGTGGGATTTATCACTGATTGATAAAATCAAAACAGATATTTGTGCAGTTTCACCATTTAATATCAAATTAAGAACATCATTTTGAGCTCTTTAATATGCAAATAATGGCATTGGTATCAATATTTAAAACTTGAATATCTTTGCTCCCAATATTTCAATTTGTACATTATTAGTCTGTTGTTACCCATGATATACTTCCAAGCATCGATACCTCAAAAGCAGGATGTGAAAAGCAGGATGGCTATTCCAGGGGTCAAATTGGGTTAATAAAGAAGTGGAATGGCACGTCACTCAATTTTGTTTTGAGTAGCTGACTGCCCTAACAAACATGTAGGCCATACATGTATCTTGCCTTGTAAAACAACATTTTAAAAGTAAAAAGGTCTTTCAAAGTCTCGGGAAGTTTCTCGTGTCATCTCATAATAGAAACACGGGTAGCCTTCTCAGGCTTCTGTACATCTATCAAA
>CM021538.1:2164602-2176691 GCA_010994315.2 Pisaster ochraceus | reverse complement strand
CAAGGTTCTGATGAAGTTATTTTTTAACACACTACTACAGGCAAATGAATATAAAGCAAACATTAATAGATAAATACTCAATTACTTGTTAACTCTATTGAATACAATTGTGTTTGCTTACGCTATTGAGTGGAGTTAAACAATAAAGTAAACTCATAATAATCATTGTTATAATTAAAAGTGAGGCAGAGAGTCAAAAATGCATGTGGGAGGGAAAAATGCACGCATGGTTATGAAAAACAGAAGCGAAAACAGACATATTTAGTGTTTACCTGCTTTTTGATGCATCATGTACTGCTCGGCATGCAGATATTTGACCCCGTCCACCGTGAATTCGGCAGGATAAAACTGACTGAAAGGACTCTCCACCGTGTAAAAAAATGTGTAGAGTTCCTCCGTAGCATCCCCAACGGCACCGGCTGCCGCTGGCGCTGCTGTTTCTGTGGACTTCTCGGCCATTTTCTTAGTGGACTTCTTTTGTGGCATGATGACTTAATACGGTCGATACAGACGACCCAGGAGGCAGGGGATCCCGAGGCTAGGTGTAGGCGCAGCGGGGAGGTATAGGTAAGCGTGTGGCAACTCCACCCAACTCACTGCTGTCCCAAATTCGGGCAAAAACAGCGAGGAAAATTCGGGTCAGGGAAGTCAAATAATACGTATTTCCCGGTCTTAGAAATGTGTACTTATGTTTTTACCCTTGTCCAATTTCGGGCAATTCAGAGCACAAATACAGCCCTTCAACAAGTCAACGATTGCCGTTTGTTGTGAAATATTCTGCCCATTTCTATTGTCGTGATTTACGTTTGTAAACAGTGCCTTTTACCAACGGCTGTTTTAGGCAAAATGTGCAATTAATCATACAAAGGTCGTTGTAGAAATTCAACGGCTGTTGTTAAGGTATTTGATAGTTCATAAAACAGCCGTAAGAAAATAAGCTGTTTTACCTGCTTGCTTCCGGGATTTCAACACATGTGATTGGTTGATTTATAGATTTGCCGCCAAATGCAGAAAACAAGCTTTGGTCTACATGTTACAGATCATGTGCATTTATCACTTGACATGTTAGTGTTTTCGTGCCAAAATTTTACTTGGGTGACGTAAAAAGCAATTGGAAGTGTTAACGATGATGTGAGTATTCTAATTATTTAGTTTGATTTTGATAGTGGTGGTTTAATACATTAAGTGAAAGCAAAAGTCATGTCCGTGTTTGACCCGGCCGATCCGAGCTCCGATATGCGGGCCGAGAGGCCAGCTGGACGGTCAGAGCAGCACTGCCGGCTCACGACGACATGCACCAACCAAGCTAGATCTGTAGTAGTGAACGTTGTTGTATAAATGCGTATAATTTTCTTACTCCTCCAAGTGTGTGTTAACTAGTTGTGTAATGAAATGTAGCCATGTGTTGAAATTTCGTCTTTGTTGACTGTTGTGCGCTTGTATTAATTGTATATTTATTTATAAGAAAATAGATTCTCTGTCTTACTCTTAGGCAGTGAGTTAGGAATTTAGAAATACTGAAATATAGATTATATCTGTATATGCTGATGACGCACACTGCTTACCAGCCAAAATCAAAAGTAAAATAGTGCTCCTAACGTCTGCAGTAAGTTTAATGAGAAACTTTTCTGTGTTACAATGACAAAGTTTGATGACTCCTTGTCTAGCAATGTTAATTCAATTCTGGTACTTCACATTAGTTTGTTGTATTTAATCACAAAACAGTCGCCGAACCCGATCCCACACTGCACCGAGTGTGGCATTGTCTTCTAGTAACGTCAACTTAAAGTCAAACAGAAGGAAAAGCTCCCAATCGTGTATCCAGAGGGCAAAGACCGTCCCCCAGGGTACCATGCACCTCACCCCAACATTCACTTGGGATGTTGCCAAGACAGACAGAAGGCAGATATATGACGACCTTGGTGTACAGGAAATAGATCCAGCGGAGGTGATATCAGCAGATCGATCACACTTATCTAGGAATAAAAAAACTCAAAATACATCAAAAAATCAAGTGAGTCAAACCTGTAATTTGATGCATTTTTGCCAATTCCCATGGCCCAATTTCCATAAAGCTGTTTAGCAGAAAATGCTAATGCTGCTTAGCAAATTGCTTTGTTTTGTATTTGTTATTAGAAATTAAGAAAAAAACAGTTTGGAGGGTTCAAAGGTGCTTCAATATTAAAATGTACCTAGTAATTTTCTCACTTTTTTTTCCAGAGTACTAGTGCTGACCCTGAGGTCAAAGGTCAGCATGATTCCCCATGTGAGGTCAAATCAATGAAAGAGCACATACATGACGGTCATGTCTGCAGCTGCCAAAAGCAATTACTACTAGAGAAAAAGAATGGTAAGTATTGTGTCCTGAAAGGGGGATGTCTGTGAAATAGTTCAAATTGACCAGATGCCTAGGGCCTACGGAATGCTGGTGCCAAAGACCTATGCAACACTGGTGTCTTAAGGGCCTACCAAACACAGGTGCCTAGGACCTACAGAACACTGGTGTCTACGACTTACTTAGGGCCTACGGATAACCAGGGGCCGATTTCACAAAGAGCTAAGATTGATCTTAAATGTGTATCAATCTTAACTGCTAAGCAAAGGGTGATGTCACAATACAAATCTCTATGGTAATACTTACTACTCATTTTAAGATGAATCTTAGTACTTTGTGAAATCGAGCCCAGGGCCTATAGAACATTGGTACCTAAGACCTACGGATCACTGGTGCTAAGTCCTACAGAACACTTAATCCAGCCCTGTCAACATCCTTACACAAATCAACGCACCTTAAAAGTGAGGTTTTGTATTAGTACTCGGTTGAAGATTGTGGACTGTTTGTGATCTATCTGTTCATGTATCAATCTATTTTATCTGCTTTTTAGATCCATTTTACGTCTTGTCGGATGAAATCATGCTGGGTGTCTTCAGATGGCTTCCTAAGACTATCCTGACAAGTTGTGCTAGAGTTTGCAAGCGTTGGTACCGCCTTGTGTGAGTGAAAAGTCTAATCAGCATCATTTGTTCCTGAAGGTTTTCTGTTGGAAAAATATTTGCTGATTTTTACCAACCTGTAAAAAAATTAGTTAGGAACTCATCCCCTGGGCCCAATTTCATGGCACTGCCCGTGGAATTCTGTGCTTACAGCAAATGAAATCATGGGCTGGGCCCAATTTCATGGTTCTGCTTAATACCGTAAGCAAAGAATCGGCGCTTACGGTACCGGGGAATTTCGCGCTTACGTCAAGCGTATTTCACGGAGTAGTGTGGATCTTGTTGCCTGTGCGTGTGCGTACTCCCACTGTTTCTAGGCATTTTTTGCTTACAAAGCTAGCGCAGAAATTCGGCGCTTGCAAAATAAGCAGAGAATGGTGACCGTTAGCGCAGAATTCGGCGGTAAGCAGAGCCCTGATTTTGCCTGATTCGGACAGGTCCAGCCCTGAACAACCCAACCGGTCTTGCTTGCCAGCAGGGTCCAATTTAATAGAGTAGCTGAAGAATGTTTAACATTTTTAGCTGTGCAAAAAAAAAGGAGGACACCAGCTAGAGATAGTACATGTGACTCGTAATTTTGGCTGGTAACCTTATTCTGGGAATTTTTGGTAAGCAAGTTTGCTTAGCTGCTGTTTATGTTTAAGCAGCTCTATGAAATTGGGCCCAATCCAATTTGACTACTTGTAACTACATGTAAGTAGGCTTCAGACATCAATAAACTAATTTGGCAAATACTTCTGAAGGACCTGGGAAGTTTGTATTCATGAAAGTTGGAAATTGATGATTGAAGCAAAATTTATCCAGTTTGCATACTGAAAACAGTGCAGCGCTCGCACAAAAGACAAATTTACAAAGCGAGGTAATGACATTGGCAAAAAAATGTGCAACGTGTTCACTGACAGTAGTGGAGTGGGCCACCTCACACTTGAATGGGCAGACAAAATACTGGTTATAGCAAGAAACATAAACCCTTTCATTTAAAATATTTTACCTTATTTTAAAACCTTCATGTGAAACATTTCATTAACGGTCAGCGTTTTTAAAAGCTTTCTTTTTGTGAAACAAATTCAAGCATGGATGACAGCCTGTGGCGACGAATTGATCTGGCCTCTAAGATCTTTTCTCCTGGGACTCTGGGGAGAGTTCTACTGCGTGGTACGGTGGCTGCAAAGCTCTCGAGATGCTCCATCAAAGGCTCAGTGTTTGATCAACCTTCTTCCTCTTCATCATCATCATCAGTGAGAGGTGCCAGAACATCTTCCAGGACATCTGAGCTGTGAGTGATATATGTCTGGCCTTTTTTTAAAGAGGGGCTCCAAGGTCATATGAGGTTTTGTGACGAACTAATTTTCCAATAGATAGAGTCCTCATTAACAAAGGAGACGAAATTACAAGTTTCTAACCTGCGAAAGCAGCGTGTCTCGGCGCGTACTTGTTTTGTGTGTACATCTGGGCTATTTTAAGCGAGATACAACGTCTTGACTATTTCAGCCGACAATTTTTTCGCACTGACACAACAAAATGTTCAGTCTTACATGTGGGAGGAAATCCCCCAAACAAGGAAAAACTATGCCATCAGGGCCCAATTTCATAGAGCTGCTTAAGCAGAAAATAATGCTTAACAATTTCCTGCTAAGCAGAAATGAGCAGGATACCAGTCACAAATTGTACACGTGACATGGTAATAACCTTAAAATTTTATTGTGCTTAGCAAGTTTTTTTGCTTAAGCAGCTCTATGAAATTGGGCCCAGGTAGGAACTGAAAACCCAAATTACATACGAGGTTCTGTCTAAGGTGGGATTTAAACTGGGGTCCAGGGAGGTGGAAGGCAGGGCGTGATACTAAGCCGACTTGATCCCACAGTGAAAACAGTTGTTACCTTTTTTCTAATCTAAAGATCCAAAGAACTCATCCGGGAGAACTCCTCCCAGCCCGAGCTTCTTCTGCAATACTTGGACCTGTCGGCCAGCGATGCCACGCCAGAGCAGCTTGCCGAGGTTCTTGCTCACTGCCCGCGCAACCAGTTGAAGAAGCTCAGTCTTGAGAGCTGCCCCCTGAACGACGACTTGGTGAAGTGTGTTGCGAATCAGGGAGAGAGCTTGGAGGAGTTGAACCTCTGCATGAGTACTGGCTTAAAGGAAGATGGATTGAGGGTTATGTTTGAGAGCTGCACAAGGTGAGAAGAAAAAAAGTCTTCATTGATGACGTTTTTAGTTTTTCACTTTGTGGCAGAGCTGTTCAGCACATCAAACTCAAGTTCAGGGCCAAATTTTATAGAGCTGCTTAAGCACAAAACAATTTTGCTAAGCAAAATAAGGTTACCGGCCCAAAATACCATTCCACATGTACCGTATGATCTGACTGGTTTCCTGTAAATTTTTGCTGAGCAGAAAACTATTGAGCATGATTTTCTGTTTAAGCAGCTCTATGAAATTGGGACCTGTTGGCTGAGTCATCAGAGAGGTAATTTGAATCCTGAGTACAACACTTGAGCAAGACATTGACCTATAATTGCTTCTTATAACACAGGCCTGTATTGTCAGCATTTGATCAAGCTGCACTTAACTCTTCATATGCAATTTATAAAAAATTCATTTGAGATGATGATTTATCTTTCTTCGCAGATTAAAGTCCTTAAATCTCGCCTGGACCAGCCTATCACGCAAAGATCTGATTGCCTTTGTTGAATGCGCACCGAGAAGCCTTGAGAAGTTAAACTTAAGCGGCTGCAGACAAACTTTGAAAAATGAAGGTATGATTGAAACTTACTTTTTACGTCTACTTTTTAGATATCTGTCAGCTTTCTTGAAAATTTTACAACGGAAAACATGTGGCAGCCTTTGCCGACCTTTGTATTGCTAGAGCAGATGTCTTTCCACAAGACCATCGAGCTAGCCCGATGGCTAGAGGCAGTTCAAATTTTATATTGCAATCGTTGGAAAGAGAAGGATCGGATCTTTCCAATAGTGTTGAAATAAAATAAGGTTGATATTATGCAATCCTTTCAAGAAGGAGTAGAAAGATCCAAGATGCAAAAACACATACATGTATGGAGTGCCAAATGCTTATGTACAAAATAAAGGGTTGAGATTTCAGATCACTCTTTTTTAGGAAAGTCAGATCAGAGCCTGGCTGTTTATTGACCAATCTCTTTGATTTTTGTAATATATAAAATGCAATTTAGAAAAGTGAGAAATTAGTTATTTGCTCTAAAATGAAGTCTTCAAGGTTTTAGAGTAGATTTTGTAAAAATTTACTTCTCAACACAAACATGCAGTTGTGTGAGAATGTGTGCTTCACGCTTGAGTGGTCAAACAATTTGGTCACCAGCAATTGATTGTGTCAAAACGATTTAGTAACAAGAGGGTTAGTAACCATTGTAGCCCTTTTTTTTGCAGATGTTATTACACTGGCCAGCAATCGTTGTCAATCCATAAAGGAGCTAGACTTGAGCGATGCCACAGCGATCAGCTTCACAGCTATTGAGGCTGTGGTTGATCACATGACCGAACTGCAGCACATTTCCCTGAGTAGATGTTACAGTCTACCCCGCGTATCGTTTGTGTAAGTCATAAAGTTTTGATATCGCCCAATAAACCACAAGGGAAACAATATTTTGCGGTTGAACGAAGAAAAATTGACATGAGCAGGACTTGGACCTGCGACCCCTGGATTGGGGAATCGTCAATGTAGGGCTAGATAGCTCAGTTGGTTGAGCACCGGCACGTTTATTTTGAGGTTGCAGGTTTAAGTCCCGCTTTTGTAATTTTTTCATTGTTCAACCCCAAATTATCAAAAATGGTATCGAAGAAGTTCTGCATGAAGTGACCTTTTTTCCAAGTTCAAATCACTTTTTATCTTAGTGTTGGTATTCGTGCAGCTTACTAAATTTTGTTTTACATCTTTTTTGTTTTAAAAGACATATGGGAAAATTTGAATCAGATACATTTTTTCAAAGTGGTTGTTGCTTGTGCTGACTTCACTTCACATTAATTGAGTTTCTTAATTCTAGTGAAGTCAGAAGTTTAGTGTATTTCATTCAAATAGAAAGTAGAGAATGCTGGGCTAAATTTTCATCAGTTCCGCTGTGCACGCCCTCTCTGTCAGTTGTGGATAAAGTGTAGCGTGCCAACACCATGTGACACACCCGTGTGGCAACATTTTCCAGATTATTCAATGGGAAAGCTGAAATTTGTCATATGACTAAAAGAACAGCAGGCATGAATTGTCTCTTAAAGCAGATATGCACAGGCATCGATTTTCAAGTTCCTACTTGTATTGTGTATGTATATCGCTTGGCAAAAGAGCTACTGAAGTGCTCTTGATTAGTTTCAATATTCACATTTATTTCAATGTTGCCATTTAATTACAAGGGCACATCGTTTAAGTTGACGTACAATATTATAAATATATAATGGAAAACCTTTACACGGAAATTGAATAAATAATCAAATAACAGGGCAACATTTAGGCCTAGGGTGAAGCAAAAGCTTTTGTTCCCGTACCTATGGACAGACAAACAACAAACACACAAACAATTAATACCCCAACAGACTATAACAACACTGACTAGTTTAGAGCATGGTACACATCATTCCCCTTAAACAGTGGTCTGCTGGCCAAATGGCAGTTAAGACACCCAAGGAGTCAAGGACCAGTCAGAGTTCTGTCCAACTGGTCTGGCAGGCAAGTTGATTGCTTGCCACTGCAACCTCTTCCCCAGGGTGTGTCGAGCAGTACGAGGTTGACTGCTCTCTCACCCTGGTATTGGAACATTTGCATATCCAAAATTTTTGCAAATTAGAATAGTCTGGTCCGCATATCGAAATTCACATCTTGGCCATAGTCTTGTGGTCCGGTACCAGATTTAGTAGCTTGTATGTGCTAATGTAATGTTGTTGTCCAATCAGGGTCCAAGTGAGAAGTTTCCGTCCCAGGGTTTACTATTTACAAACATGGTTGGAAATAAAGTAAACCATGGGGACGAGGTTGTTGCCACTGCTACTTGTAAACTACTGATTGTTCATATTGCTTCAAATTGCATAGTCCCTTTCTAGTATCTGTTGAATGGAAACCCAAATTACGAACCAGTGCAAAAGCTGGGGACCAGCCAAATGACTAGGTAACTGGTCCTAGTGGCTTCTTACTGAAAAAGTTTTAGGGCAAACCCTGCTAAGGCTTGTCCCACCGCTGCCACCAAGTTTTAGCATTGGGGGTACGGAATAGATCAAGTTAATCAAGTTTGTGAGGCTCAAAATAGCGTGTGGTTTTATGGAAGAAGCCATGTTTTAACCAAGAGTCCTCATAGAAATAGCACATGGAGAATGCTGTGTGTAGTTATCTATGCGTATCTGCCTTGAGGTCATTCATGCGTGCTGCAATTTTAGCTGTGCGGAAAAACTTCAGCTTTACCATTGGTTGATCAAGGCCCAATTTCATAAAGCCTGTAAGCACAAAAGCTTTCTTAACACAAACAAAACTTGCTGAGCAGACACTGGTAACCAGCCCAAATTACATAAAGTAAGTTACATTGTTGCGACTGGTTCCCACTTGTTTTTGCTTAGCAGATAAATTTGCTAATTTTCTGCTTTACGAAAATGGGCCCTGGTTAATTGTGCATTGTATCACATGATAATGATATTGATTTTGATACTCTGTCCACAGCTGACAGATGTCATGCACAGCAGACACAAACAATAATTAAGCCCAGCTTTCTCCATTAAGTTCTTTTGAATGTCGGAGTCAGTCAGTAGCACCCTCTGTTGGTGAGAGGCTGTATGAGCCATGTGATGTTGCGTTAAGTTGTTACCAGTGTTAAATCTTTAACATTACACCAACAGTCATCTTGCTAACCTCGTCCATCTCCGAGCCATGGACATCTTTGGGCTGAACCATGAAGACGGAATGATCCAGGAGATCCTTCCCAGGGTGCAGCTCAACGTCTATCCCTTCTCGGCGATCGCCCGACCAACGACAACGAGGAAACGAAGTACTATCTGGGAAATAACTTGCTACGAGTAAAAGGTTCTTTTAAAACGACATTCTTCTCTTCCAATTACAATCGTTTGCAACATAGGGTTGTGTACACGTTTTGGTGAAAAGTTGCATTCCCTGTGCCTGGTTATGACTAAAGTATAGTTACATAGTAAGGGGGGCAGACTACTTTTCCTTTCAGCCTCAGTGTGGTACTATTGATTTTGATGGAAGAAAAACAAGATGGCTGATCAATTAACAATAAACATCAACCTTTGACACTTTCGGGTTCCATTTGTGTGAAACTGGGTAACGTCAGGAAAACTATTCAACCACACCCAATGGTCTGCATCTTTCTTGTCCAGCCATCTTCCTCATTCAAGTAATAAGTGATTTTACTATTAAGCACACCGCATGCAATATTTTTTGTTTTATTACCAAGTGCCTTGACAACTTTTGGATAGATCTGTTTTGTACTAAAGCAAAGTGTTTTTATAAAATTAATGTTTTATCAAGTACTTCGCAACTATTGGTGAGCCATTTTTAACTTCTTGTTAGTTGAAATTTTTAACTTTTAACAAATGTTCAGTTACACTATTGTTCTTTTAAAATTTAAACTGTGAACTGTTGAAATTGAATCACAGAGGAAAAGGTGTTACCATATTTTTAAAAGTACATGACAATTATGACTAAAGACAACTCGACTAATATTTTAAACATTTACTGCCGACTTTTATTCACAGTTTACTGTATTGTACTCCATTAAATAAATGACTTTAACTTCTGAATAATATTTAGTTGTTGCTCACATTAATTGTTTATTTTATTTGGGCAATTCCACTTTTCAATTAAAGGTACGGTACATCAATTGGTTTTTTATAGAAGCGTCACTAAATACTGTTTCACACGGGTTAATTTTTATTTTGCTCGAGCGAATTATTATTTTGCCTTGGCGAACAACTCTTGCCGGGGAATTACTATTTTCATCCAGGCACTCCTACAACTGAGCTTTCTACCCCCAATGTTGGCGGTCTCTCTGTTGTATCAACATCTCTGTCATGATAGGAAGACCGTCAATTAGGGCGAGATAGCTCAGTCGGTAGAGCGCTGGCACGCTAATCCAGAAGTCACAGGTTCAAATCCCATTCTAGTCAATTTGTCTTTGTCCAGCCTAAACAAATAATTTTATATTTGTCAAATTCCCTTGTGGTTTACTAGATATATGCTGAACATTTTTAAGTGGAGTTTTGGAATTGTAAAGCTTTTATGCTTTGTGAAGACTAACCGGTACTTACACTCATAAGTCTTCAAAAGTATGAGTTTGGAAAAACACTATAGACTGCAGGACTTGCTCGATTGTGGCGTTGCCATTGCTAAAATTGGTGGACTCTGGCCATTAGTCCAGTGGGTATTTTAATCTCTGATTGATAGAATAGATATACATGTACATATACATTTAGAAGCAAAATCATAAGTTACCACATGATGCACTCTTTATCCAGGCTTCTTGCATGATACACAACTTTGAGAAATACTTGAACCTGACAACCTTAATTTATTCTTGATAGACGTGGTGGTTCTTAGAAGAACCAAGAAGTAGTGGTTCCAGGAAGAACCAGAGGTGAGTTACTTCTTGAGGTTTCGGACAGTGTTCAGAAGAAGCTCCATTTGAATTGTCAAGACTCAAGACACCACTCAGAACCACCACTTCTTGGTTCTTCTATAGAGAACCACCACCTCTTTCAAGATTACTTGGCTGTCTCCCATAAAGCTCCATTTGAATTGTCAAATATAAACCAGGCCATGCCCTCAGTTGCCCCTGGTCTTGGCCTTGTGCTGCCCCTGTAAATGTTTCCCACAGACTTTAAGATTTTCCCATGGAAGTGCCCTTTGCAAAAAAAAAAATGGCCTTGCCCTCTTAAAGATGAAATTCCAGGCATGATAAACTAGTTTAATTATTTGTCACTTTCTTCACCTTTCAAAGGTTCAAATCTTACTTGTATGACTGACGATTTCGGTTAAAACTTCAAAAAGATGCTCAAGGGTTAATGAAAGACGGGATTTCATGCACTCGAATTTGATGAGGATGTATTCGTTTTTGTTTTGTTTTGTTTAGAAAGCACTCGAAGTGAAATAATAATAGGTCTGAAATTTCTAATAGAGCAGTCCTGATAAATCATGGAGCCCCCATGTCATTGCCTTGATGCCCCTTGAAATGTTCCACTTGTACATTTCCCTCATTGAGATGGCGTTTACTAAAGAAAGCTACCTTGCCCTTACAAGAACAAAGTAGCAGGTCTGTTGGAGGCCATACAGCTTCTGCCCCCCTCGCCTTTGTGCCCTGCACAAGTGTTTATGAAAACAAAATTTAGGCAAATAGGCTAAAATAATTCTGAAGTGGACTTGTACATTACCACTTATTGCCTTCAACTTGTTCTAAAACAGCTGTAAAAACGTGTGCTGAGCAGAAGTTGGGAGAGAGCCATTGAGAAACAGTATACATCTTATTGTCTTTTGGCTGGTCACCAGTATTAAGCTACTAAGCAATTTCACACTGTACATGTACTTAGTAAATTTGGTATAGAAGTTGGCTTAGAAGTTTGCTTAAAACAAAAAACTTCCAGAATGCAAAGCTTCCTTGTTTCAAAATCACTTGAAGATGTTATTCCTGTAGTATTTCAGCTCTTTTATACTCTCGGTGATGTCATCCAGAGCTCGATGGGCGCCCTTCTTGTAGGGGATACCGCTCCACTGCCGAGGATACCAGCGCCTAAAAAGTACACGTGAGGTCAGAGTTCAAAAGAGATCAACAATTTGAACTCGAGCAGGAAAGAGAATATGGTTTTTACTTGAGAATGGCCAACATAAATCCACTCATTTTCAATTGAGAATGTTTTAAATACCTTCTGTACTTTGTTTATTTTGGAAAGAAAACAAAAGTGTAATTCATTCTAAGTCATAGAAAAAACACCATTTAAAAAATTTGAGAATATATAAAACGTCATTGTCAGCACAATTTGCACAAAGCGCACAAAGAAATCATGAAAATGTTGTAATTTTCAAGTCAGTGCCAATGTTTATTTCATTACACATCCCAACGGCACAGTAAGCCCCAGCAACA
>CM021538.1:2144118-2155537 GCA_010994315.2 Pisaster ochraceus | reverse complement strand
AGTGAAAAGGCAGGTCTTCAATTACTCGGGAGGCCTAGGAGGTCATGGCCTCTGTTGCCTCCGGTCTTGGCCTCACTGCCCCTTCAAATCTTTAAGATTTCCAATGAAAGTACCCTTTTCAATATGAAAATGGCCTTAAGTCCTCTCAAAGATGAAATTACGGGTCTGCATCTAGGTGCTGTTTCACATTGTTGCATTACTCATCTAGGAACTACAGGCAAATTAGCTTGGCTTGCTTACCTAATGCACACAATCGACAGTGTTTGTAAAATAAAAACTCTGCTTGAGGTCTTTCCATCAGTGGAAAATATCTGCTTACATGTATTATGACTGTCTACAATGCTTCCATGAAATACAAAATCAGCCCTGTGTAGATGTGTTAGTGAATACTCAAAGTGTTGTTGATACTAAATAGTGGAATTGTACCCCAGATTGATCAAAATGTTTTCACTTCAATTTATGTTTTATTTTGCCTTCCCAGACGTTTTACAAACAATGTGTGGAAGAAAGTATGCATAAAATGGCTACGACGCAACGAGCGTTGACATTCGATTCAGCCATCGATTCAGCCACCCCCAAAGTCCTCAATACCTCGGCAGCTAACGTCTCGGCAGTCAAGAACACCTCTTCCTCCTCCTCCTCACGAGTTGCAAGAGATGCGACGATGAATGTCTGCGAGAAGCCTTGGAGTTACATTCCAGAGGACATCTTACCGGATATTTGGTTGATCGTGTATTGGACAACATTCCTGTTGACATGGTGAGATTTTAGGGAACTCTTTTTGCCATTTTGGCTTACAATATCCATGATTGTGTGGCCAGACTCCATAGGCCTTTCAATTTCACTGGGACATCCTATCCGTGCTGCCCAAGTTGTCCTGGGACGGTCCAAGGCCTTGACCAGCCAAGAACGGGCAGGGGCTGGGCCCAAAATTAACATTGGACTGCAGGTCCGGGCTAGTGATTTTAGTGCCGGGCTAGTAAACTCACAACTGGACAAGTCTGGTGGACTTTCTGTTTTTCAATTGAACAATTTTTATTGCTATTTTTTTGTTTTCTTTTAGAGTCTGATCTTGTGAAAAAAATTCTGGTCCAGTAAAAATTGTGAACTGAAGTCTTTCCCCCCAAATTCACAGTCCATAAGGATGAAGGTATGGGTATCATCTGCTAAGGGCTGTTAGAGCAGAATGCACTACTGGTAGAGTAGAATGAACTACCATCCCAACTTCAAGCAATGACTCCCACCCCTGAAAGCCGCATGTCTGCTTGACTATTATGTAAACCACTAACCATACGGTGTGGTTTTCCCAGCAATTTTAACCCCAATTTTTTTCAACTTCAGGATCATCATGCCTCTCATGAAATCCTACGCAAACGCCGGAGACTTCACCATCAGCGGCAAACTCAAATCAGCCTTCATAGAAAACGCCATTTGGTACGGCAGCTACCTGCTCATATTCGGCGTACTACTCATCTACGTGGCTGCTAACCCAGACTTGCAGTTAGACGGGTAAGGAGTAGTGCTTTGTGAGAAATTGCATATTAAAATGCGGTTGGTTTCATTGAGTAAAACATTTAGAAAAGAGTCGTGGGTTGTGCAGGATAGACGACCCTCAGATGACGTCGCTGATTTAGGGCTTGCCATGCTGGAGGTTGATTATGGTAGTGTGCCTGATCCTATGTAAGGCATTTAATTAGTTAACTTGCCTTAGGAGGAGGTTCACTTTTGTCGCTGTGCAGTATCAGGGTTCCACATAGCACCCACCCCTTCCCTTCCAGGTACCTGTTTAATGTGGCAATCCATCTTTATAATAAAACCTTAGACGGGCCTGGTACGTAACAGAGGCACTTGCCTCTATGCCTCTGTGCTATTGCCTTGGTGCCCCTTAAAGTCCAGTTGAAATTTTCATTAATGTTCAATGTCCCTTCAGGGCCATCATACAGGGATGAAACATCAATTCAGAGTGTGACGAAACACTAAAATTCCAAAGCAAAAAGTTGACTATCACCATGCTGTCTTGCCGCACAGGTCCAAACTCCAAGTGATAGGCATCACAGCGAGCAACACATGGGGTCTCTTCCTCTTGGTGTTACTGCTAGGGTACGGCCTGGTGGAAGTCCCACGCCAGTACTGGGCCCAGTCCAGGAAGGGCTATCTCTTAAACTTCACCTACTTCCAGATTTCGAAGCTCAGTACGGAGAGATCCGAGGCCACTGAAGAACTGGAAGATCTTCTGGAGGTAAAGAAAGTCTTCATTTTGATCTGATTTTTTTTTTTAAAGCTACTCAGCAGGAGAAGACAAGTAACTTCAAAATTGAAAAATATGTATTCCTGGCTTATCCTGGCTTATCTGGCAGTAAGTTGTACGCCTTCTGACCGGTACCCCGTGAACAAAGATATTGACAAGTAGGAGGATCGCCACTAGGGTACGCCCTTAACTTTTTTACTGACTAGCTGGCAGGGGGCCAGTTAGCTTGTAATTTCACTAGTTCGTCAGCTTTTTCACTAGGCCATACTTTATATATGCTTTTCAACACTGGACTAGACAGCTAGACCACTTGGAGAGATGTTTGACTGGCCCTAGTGTTTTACCTGGCTTTTGGCCAGCAGACCACTACGCCAACATAGGGCTACAGATAGCCCAGCTGGTAGAGCACAGGCGGGTAAACCGGAGGTTGCAGGTTCAAATCCCAGTCTTGTCAATTTGTCTTTTGTTTACAGAAAACTGAAAAAATATTGTTGCGAATCAGTCACACACAATTCACATTCCATTGCAATTTGGCCTGGGATTGAACCTGGACGGTTTTTCTGTGCTCACTGATTCTGCATGGCTCTACACAATTCTTTCTGTATAAAGAATAGATTAAGGTAAAGATTCCGAAAGCTGGTACAGTTCAATTTTACACAGTGTTCAAGACAAAACGTTATTTTTCTGTCGACAGGATATTCGTAGGGCTTCAGACGCTGTGCGATATAACAACCCTGTCCGGCGACACGTCAACACCATCATCAGCAAGTGTCCCGATAACTTCCAAGAGTCACTGTCTAAACATCTCGACGATTTTAAGGACTACTCCGATAACAGGCCGCAGGTACGGCTAGGGCTCCGTTCCTGACTCATGGCTGCAGGCACAAAATTGAAGCTGTAGCCATTAGCCAAAGCCACCATCTTAAGGTCATGACCTTAATCTCATGAGGCAGCCTGGTTGTCGGTATCCCAGTGTGGTTACTTTACTAATAATCTATACAACATTGGCACCAGTTATTTTATAAAGCCTTTTTATATCTTGTACAAATTGGTGAGCATCTTATCTCGTCCACAGATACCATCTGAGAAGGAGCTTGTCCGTCTCCACAGGAAGCTGATCTTTGCCTCGCAGGCCAAGAAGAGGACGGACGCTCAGTGGGACGTCCTGATGAAGAAAGCACTCCATCTTGAGGATGTGCAGAAGAACGAGGCCAACCTTACAAGGTGAGACGAGAGGACTGGGGAAACCATCCCATGCAGAGTTTGAAAATTCTACAAATGACAGGGAAAGATTAGGCCCAGCCTCCATGCAGGGAGAGCCAGTCATGAGTGGTACATGTTTGCCTATAGGAGTTATTCTGACAGTGCAATTTTGTGATTGAAGTCTGCATATGGTGCTTGTTTTGGGGCATGGTGGTACCGCCCCCCTTCTATTGTGTCTTCGCTATGTTATGGGAATCTCAGGAAATCTTGAGAGGATTTAGGGAGGGGTACATCTATACAAGAGGAAAAGAGTGTGTTAAAGAATGGGAACATTTGGGGACACACCCTCTGCCACATATCGGGCATGGTATAGAAGTCTGCGTCAGGGCTGATACTTTGTTTTTGGAAGATGGGGTTTTTACATTGCAGTTTTTATTTGGAAAGAAAGAAAATGTAAATTTCATTACAAGGACAAGCCTAGTATTTCACAATCCCCTCCTAGCCCCCTTGTCATTGCCCTGGTACCCCGTATAATTGTCCACTAGAATTGAAAATTTCACTCATAGAGGTGCCCTGAGGAAAAAAAGGCCTTGCGCTCAATGAGAATGACCGGTTTTAGCAGCACTATGAAATGGAAACTCGCGCAGTTAGCACAAAATCGGCCATTAAGCAGCTCTTTGAAATTGGCCCCTGCTGTACGACATTGTACTAAACAACGGGAACATCCCTCCCTGGGACACTGCTGGCACTTTGAACTCTCCAGAAACCCAACAGACCGGTCCAAGTTTGCCCGCTGGAATACCTAACCGAACCATTCAAAACAACCCTACCATCCTGACTTTTCAAACACACCCTCATTTTTTCAAATTTTAACCTCTCTCCCCAGACAATTCAAGCATTCCTTCGACCCCAACTATTCCTTTGTAGCCAGCTACGTCTGCTCCCCATCAGTGGAGTGGTATTGGTATGTCTGGTTGATGCCCACGATGTTAAAGGTCATCTCCATCCTCCTCTTGATCTTCTCATTGGTTGTCGTTTGGTCCGAGGTCACGTTCTTCAGCATTGACCCGGAGCTCTCCCTCTTCGCTATCGTCATCAACGCCGCCGTCGGGGACTACAATTATCTTTGTATTGAGGTTTGTATTATGAGTGATTTTATTATTATAGAAATAATAGTGTACATTTATAATATGCCATGTCTGTCACTAATGACACTCCTGGGGTCGATTTCACAAAGACAGTCCTAACTTAGGACTAGTCCTAGGAGTTATTAAAACTTAAGGCTAGTCCTAAGTTAGGACGAGTAACTCGTCCTAACTCGAAACAAGATTAGCCTTAACTCTTTGTGAAATCCACCCCTGGCACCGAATTTCAAATCAGGTGGAGATTGTTAAGAATTTGTTAATGAGGTGTAGTAACCATAATGCAACACCTTGAAAGAGATACAAGGTGAGCTGGTGCATATTGCTGCCAGACCACGCCAGAAACACCGGGGCAAGCCACTTCATTTTATGAAAACTATACATGGACTCAAGTTCTGGTGTAGTCAGAACAGGGTTCAGGTCCTGGTCATGGCACTTGTGTCCTTGAGCAAGACACTAAATCATAAATGTTTCGTCCTGATGGGACGTAAATCCTGTGTGTTGTTTAATGCATAAAAGGACCAAACCACTTATCGTTAAGAGAATTGGTTTGCCCTCGATGTTTCTAACATGGTTGACTGCAGATTCATCCTCTTTCCCAACCCCATCCTCCTTCCCCTGATTCCTGTTTTCCCGCATAGTCACTCCGTTAGTCTGTGTAACCATCTAGACCAGAATGAATCTTGACTCTTTCTGACCCTCAGATCTTGTCGTGCATCATCATAGCTTATCTTTGCTGGTGTTCCTACTACACCGTCTTCAAGGTGCGTGTGTTCAACTATTACTACCTGGCTCCTCATCATCAGACGGATGAGAACAGCCTCCTCTTCTGTGGCATGTAAGTATAAATAGGGATGAGATATTTCAGACTTTTATTTGAATTCAGATCTATTTTTTCCATCATTATCATCAATCGACTACAACTTGCACTTGCGTCAGGCACAGCGAGGGATGTGCCATATGTCCCATTCCATCATAAGTGTCTTGAGTTCAACAGAAGTTGCGGCACCACTTGTAGAAGTGTAATGGCTGTTACAAACGTGATTCATGGTGATTTCATGGTGGCCATTATTGTCCAGTGTAGATTGCATTGGTAGTATAGTTCAGCCAACCCAAGACTACTAAAGGTCTTCAAATCACACTTACATCAAAGTTCACGGTCCAAAATATGCTGAATCAAACCAGACATAACAAATAAAACCACACATAAAAAGTAGAAGTGTGGATGGCGATCCAAAAAGGACGATTTTTAAGGATTAAAACTGTTCAGCAGAGATAAAAAATACACAGGTAGCCAGGATGAACAGCGCCCTCTATCATGACTTGGCTGGTTAGCAACTCTGAATTTCGCAGGCAGTGCTCGACAAGTTGTAGCTGTCCTCCCAGCGCCAATGTCCTCCTTCAGAGGGTTGGCCATGGTTTGGGAAGGATGCCCACAGTTTATCATCCTATGGGTTGGTTCCCAGATGATGACTTTGTTTTTTTGGCAACTTTGGGTGATGTAGACAGTGCCCAGCAAGTTACAGCTGCCCTTCTGCTTTTTTTTATGACTGCCTGGTAAAAGAAGAGTTGCAGATATGAAGAAATCAAGCTATTTTATCTACTTCTCTAGAGCTAAGGATACTGTTCCTAGAAGCTCCGTAAAATCCACCAAAAGGTTGACAGAAATTGCCAAGTGGTTGAAATGCCCTAACCCTCCTACTGTCTGACCATTCAATCATGGTTTTGAGCGAAGTTAATTATGCCTGCACTATGATATCATGTGCCGAACAGTTAGCTCTCTGCACTGCCCCCATACATAACCCATGCAGTTGAAGTGCTTTAAATGGTTTGTCAACTCGGAGTTGGAGGGTTACGTTTTTTGTTTTTGTTTTCTTCCAGGATGTTGTGCCGTCTTACCCCGTCACTCTGCCTTAACTTCTTGGGGCTGATCCATCTGGATGGTCATGTGACCGGCAAACAAGACATGATTGAGACGTCTTACACATCGGTGAGTCAAACCTCTTCCTTTCATTCAAGTAATTCAGTCCAGGGGAGACACTCTGGCCACTCTTTATCTCGTACCCATCGATTTGAATTTTTCTGGAAACACGACCAAGGAACGAATATGCTTTTTTGAGAGCAAACTTTTCACCCGTTTGCAAAAGTTGCAAAGTTTCGTGAACATCTCATTATGGATTACAAAGTACCACGTCTTCCGTCAACCCATCCTGCCCCCCCCCCCGACCTTCAGCCTGTAAGAGCAGCCTTAAAGACGGGTTCGACTGTTCAGTAAATACTTAAGAATGTTTAATATCGATGACATAGTCCCTCACATCTTAGTTTTGAAAAACAAGTAACACTTCTCTCTGCCAATGACAGCACTTCAAATTTCAACCCTCCTACTGTCTGACCATTCAATATCATCCACTGTGGTTTTGAATGACAGTTAAACCATGCCAGCCTGCAATATGATATCATGAGGTGAATGCATCTACACAGTACACAGTTGAGTTCTGTGAACAGTTGTGCCACCCTACACAACCCTTACAGTTGAATGGTTTCAAATGGTCTGTCAACTCGCTGGTAAAGGATACTGAGAGTTGTACTATTAAATCTGTCAATGAATCTTTAATTGCTTTTGATATCCATCAATTACAAAGATCATGGGACGTCACATCGACGTCTTACCATTCATGGAGGCCGGGTTCTACATCTACTACCCAATCACCGTCGTCCTCCTCTGCATCGCCACCTACTTCCATCTCGGTAGTCGGTGCTTGTCCTTCCTCGGTTTCCAGCAGTTTGTCGGAGATGAAGACATGACCACCGATCTTATGAGTGAAGGACAGCAGCTCGTCAAACGGGGTTCGTTCATTTACCTTTTGCGAAAATTTTTTTTAGTGGCCTGTTTTTTCTGTGTGCTTTCATCTCTGTCATCTCTCTCCACTTGACTGCTTTCGTTACGCTATTTATGTGTGTTGTGTTGTCATTTAGCCTTCGAGAACGACTCTGCTAGGGTCGAAACGTCATGCTACTAACTTTTTTTGGCTTTTATACCTTAGATCCTTTTGGTTGTAAAGCATTTTGCAACTGCTAAATCTATTTTCTCATTTACCTTTCATTTTGTTTTCTTTTTTTTTATAAAAAAAAGGGAGATTTTACTTCAATGCTGTTTACTGACAATGTAGCAACAGGCTGCTGTTAGGGGATCGTTCTTTTGAATATTCTGAAACTTAAATCCTTTTTCGCATAACCAGATTTGAAATTAAGGATTATCACTTAAGACTTTCCTTTGTAAAGAGTGTGAGTTCGGTCGCTCTAATCCGTACTCCTTAACCTTGTCATTTCAGTGCAGAAATAGCACTCCGTAGAATTTTAAGTGGATTTCTGTAGAATTTTTTGATAAAAAAGAACCTTTATTTACTGCAGTATGAATCATCAGAATTACTTGTGTGCTTAAATTAAATACCATAAACAGTCAGATTTGATAAAAAACATCTTTTAATTTGACCTTTTTCGAAGTTTGGTTCTGAGGTATGCAAAGAGCTGTCCTTAATAATTTAAGAAGAGCAGTATATAGGTCTCCTGGGTTTTTTTTTCTTAAATTGAAGGCCTGTATTTGGCTGTGCTATATGCAGGTTATAATGTTACACTTAGAGGATGAAAAACATGCTCTACTTGCTCTAGATTCCAGTAGGATTAAGTTACGCCCCAAATTCACTGGTGAATCCTGCGAGAATCTGTGTACTTGTTCAAACACCCGATCTGTTTGGCCATCAAGTTTGTCTGTGACCCACAGACTGGTGACAGTCCTGTAGTGTATCAGGTTGCACTCGGACTCACAACAGCTTATTTGGCTCAAACACTTGGCCGACAAGGTTGTTTACCACCAGCAGGCTGCACACCTGCACACCGTAAAACACCTTTCAAACACCCGTTTCTAACGTGTCTCTCCGCTTCGTCTCGTACACAGAGAGAAGAAACCGTCAGCGGCAAATTGACGGGGACGCGAGAAAGAAAAGCTTCCGGGAACAGTTCCCGACTCGAGAGAACGGCTCGGGGCCGGTCAGCGGATCTCGCTTCGGCAGCAAGCCCAGAGGCAGCGACAGTGACACTAGCCGTGCCAGCACCAGTTCATTCAGCACAAAGGGTGAGGGAACTTGCTTTTACTTCAATTTTCGTGTGACATTTTCAATTCATATTATATCAAAAGTATTATAATATTGTCATTTTTCCCTTGGTGTTATAAGTACAGAATACAGGAAAAGAAGACAGGGTCTTAAAAAGTTTCAACCTTTTTGACAACCTGTAGTATAATTTGACTTTCTTTGTATCACCACATTCTGTTTTTTCGATGTTAAGTTCCATCACATTTCATTTGGATACATTCATGCTTCCAATCTTCTTGTGTTGATTTTGTATATTTACTTTCCTAGTCGTTTACTGCAACTAGATGATTTTGACAAATTTAGTTCTGATTTCATGTGTGTATTGGTTTGCCTGAATTTTGCCATGTTTTGTACTGTTACTGGCTTCTGTTTAGTCTATATCTTGTTTGAAAATTATCTAAACTCTTACATATTTGCCTCTCATTTGCTTTACTGCAGTGTGAAGGTTTTAACCTTCTTTGTCCATGTATAGTTTTAGTTGTTTTGTATAGCTTCATTTTCATGCGCTGTGATTTTGTGATTTTACCTTTTTGTAATTTTTCGTCTAACCTCGTAAGATCCTCAATCTTGTTTCACACTCAGGTTTCTGTTGTTGAATTATGGCTTTTTCTTGTTGCTCTGTATTTTACTCTTTACTCTTTGTAATCAGAGCCTCAGGAAGAGCGGTTTTGAAACTGATTAGCCTTCCCTGTTTAAACAAATTAATAAATAATTAATTAATAGTTTAAAATCTTATTGCTACTTGTACATAATTTGGGTTTGAACAAGGAAAGATTGACTGGAGCGGGACTTGAACCATCGACCTCCGGATTAACGTACCGGCGCTCTACCAACTGAGCTATCCAGCCCTATGCTTACACGGCAGTTAATGGTTGTATGGCTACTGACTGGCACCCCCGAACAAAGATATTGACTAATAGAGAGACCGCCAACATAGGGCTGGATAGCTCAGTTGGTAGAGCGCCGGTACGTTAATCCGGAGGTCGATGGTTCAAGTCCAGCTGCAGTCAATTTTTCTTTGTTCAAACCCAAATTATTAAAAAATTTACCCAGTCATTTTCCCTTGTGGTTTATTACTTGATGCTATTTATACAGTTAAAGTTACCTTTAAAGTAACATTTTGATATATGAATTTTTAATTAGAACTTTGATTAATTTTCCACAGCTAAATACAGCAGACGAGAGCCAGAAGATTCCCGTGTGGAATTACTCCGCGACAGCGAGCCCATCGACTACAACGAGGAGAGTGCGTCCGAGTTCACCGACGCCGTGCCGGCCTACAACAGCAGGAGGAAGTCCGGTGGGCGGCACAGCGGTGGGTACTCGTCGGATAACACCATGGGACGCAGCAGCGGGCTGGGGAAGTCGCATAGTGCTAAAGGCATCTTTGATGATGTGTGAACGGTAGACGTTCCGACGACTCTAAGGAAAGTACTCCTTGAGACTTTTCTGCGATTCTGGAGACAAAGGCCATTTGTGAACACCCTGGCTCCAGCCTCTGCACCGTCTCTATGTTTAAAGCTCTGTATTGAAAATGTCTGTTTGCAGATATAACTGAAGGAGCTTTGGAGCCTAAACGAAACCTGTGGTTTCAAGAAGGGCCGAAGAAAAGATATAACTTTGATCAAAATAGGTGAAATCTCAAGTAAGAGAGTTCCATTATGGGTGGTTCACTGTACAGTGGGCCCGGAACAGTTTGCCCAGGAGAGGCTGGTTTTGCAATGTACCTTGGGGATAAAGTCGACAAGGTTTTGGCCATCATGCTGCACCTGCCTCGACGGGGTTGTTCAATGGTCTTTTTTGTGATTTGCATGCAGTTGGAGCAGAAAGGTCGTATTTCTCTGCTGTGTTTGCGGGGAGAGATGGTTTGAGGTTTCTGAGGCTGGTGAATGTTTTTTATGCCAGCATTTTTTTAAAGTGCCACACTACCCGTGCGGTGCTGAAGTTGTGAGTGGGATGTTTTGAGTCGACTGCTTGTAGGAAAAATGGCATCTCCAGGGTGTAAACTGTAGAGGGCACTCTGTACAGTGGATCATCCTAGTCTGTCTACTTCATACATAGTTCTTTTAAAAGTGGATGTTGTTTAAAAAATCGAATAACTCATACATTGAATATCAGTATTTGTTTTGTTTTGATGTTCTACAAACTAATGTAGTATTTATTTAGAGGAACAAAAACCAAACAAAAAAATTGGGGAAAAAACCCATAAAAAAAACATGAAACAAATCTATCGAAATCCAAATCAGATTTCGATGCTATGTTTTTGTGCTTTGTCATAATCAATTAATCACTTTGTGCATTTATAATCTATGGGTACAATACACCAAAGTGTATGGAACAAAACAAATACATGTAGTTGGGCTGCAAAAAAAATGGTGGTGTGGATAAATGTAGCACTAGGCTATTAAACTGTAGATTGCATTTCGGTCATACTTGACAAACAATTGTGCAATATGTTGATATTGTTGAAAAATGTAACTTAAATGGGCTGTGGATTCCCTTTGCCTCCCCTCCCCACATTAATAACATTCAAGAAGAATTCATTTTGCTCTCGTTTCCCCACACACACATCATCTATTTTTAAGTCCAAGAATTCACGCTGTTAAGTTAGGGACATTCCAAAACTTTAACCCTCTGTTAGGCTGTAGACCGTTCCCATCAAATATGTAAATTTC
>CM021538.1:2117809-2128773 GCA_010994315.2 Pisaster ochraceus | reverse complement strand
CCCCCCCCCTTCGTACTGACCAAGTTTAGAGACTAAAAACTGCCCCTTGCGTGACCTCAACATTTCCTCCAAAAGACTGTCTGGTTTTTTCAATTGGTAAAATGTACACTCACGAAGCACCACAGCCCGAAGCAAACCCACGGGTGTCACCATCATGCTGATATAGGCGTTCAGAATGACCCAATGACGTCACAGTGACATAGTTCTTTCAATACATCCCAGGGATTGTATCATAAAATGTTTCAAATGTCAACAAAATAATTTTTACCCTATTTTGTAGGGTACCTAAACTTTGCTGCACAACGTATAGTTATTATTAATAGGTTTGTTTTTCTCGTAATGTTCAAAGGGATGTATTATGTATACCCTTGATAACTACTCAAGCAATGATTTATGACCATAAAAACTTTTTTGTAAAGAGCACTGGAGCGCATGATAGCATTATTAGGAACGACTCCATGTGAAATAATGTAGTTATTGAGAAAGAGGTTATTTTCCACCTAAAAATAAATCTGAGAAAAGGTTTTTGGTTTTCAGGCATCTGAAAGCACACAACTATGTGCAAACAAGGGTGTTTTTTTCTTTCATTATTTTCTTGCAACTTCGATGACCAACAAATGAGCAAAAAATGTCACAGGTTTGGTATTGCATGCATAAGTTGGGACACGTGTGAGGATACAGGTCTTTGGCAGTTAAGTTGTTTGCTTACAAAGTTCAGAGGCTCCACTGACAAACTTTAAGATAATCGAGTTTATAGTTGTATGATATGCTGCATGGACCGTGGCCACTTTTATATTGTACCCAGCCTCCCAAATACTAAAACATAGCACTAATGCATAAAAGGGGCTAGCCGATCTCCCATACTGCCTCGGTTTCGTCCATGTTCCTTTGTATAAGGAAGGGTTGGAGGAGGGGGATCCGTGAGAGAATGGAAAATCTGAGTCATCTTGTCGAGTTGGAACAAAAAGTGTAAGACTTCCTACAAAAACATGAGTTAGACTGTCATCAATTTTGGTCAACTGAGTTTGGTGACTGTTACAGAGTGGGACGGCGGTAAAGGGGAATTGGACGGGTAACTTTGGGGCACCACGCCAGGAAAATACACGGGGATATGGAAGAAGGAACGGTTACCCAACTGCAGAGTGGCAACTTCCCATGCAGCTTTAGTATGATGCAATCATGTTCCCCCCCCCCCAGTCCAGATTAATGTAACCAAACCGAGGCTGGAAAGGTTCATAGTCTGGCCCCTTTATTTCGTAAGGTTACATAACAATATTCATGGTTGTTAATGAAGACTGGGAACATGGCAAAACATGACAGCATGATTAAACGTCTATGGGCCTTTTCGAAACCAATGCTTAGGCTTCAGGCTCCGTGGGTTATTTTAAAACCCCAAGGCGTTTTCCGCACGGGGCTCCAAACAGGCAGACAAACCCAACTCAGAATCGAAGCCAAAATTGTGTTTTCGAAAATGCCATGATCATCCTTTCTCTAATCCTTTTTTAAACAGTAATATTGTCACTCGTTTATGAAGCTTTATATTTATCAGAATCAGTGTAAGTTTTGGGCAGAATGTTGATTGGGTGAATATGTATTAATATGACAAGAATGCAGATGCCACCAATGGAGTTAAAATGAGAAAATCCTGCAGAAGAAAACCAGGTTCCCATGACGCGAAAAAGGGTAAACAAAAGCAAACAGAGGCGCTGTTTCGATGATCTTTATTTTATCGGGGAGACGTTACGGTTACTTGCATTCGTTGAAACCCAAATAGATACAATAGTCTGAACGACACTTGTTTAGGTTGAAATTAATATCACAGTGCTCTTAGACCTTTCAGAAGTAGGTCACTTTCCCCTATTGCCAGATTGCAACCTTGCCCTGAAATTTATTAGAGAACCTGGGAATACTGCAAAATATGATGCCTTCTGGGCCGGTTGTAGTCACCGTCAGTGTATCATTCTTAGAAAAAATACAATATGTGTGCATTTGATGATGTAGATTTGTTTTACTGTTGACCCGGTGTTGTTTTTAGAGGTTTTTATGGGCTTTACAGAGTCTCGGGACCGCAGTTTAAATACTACGGGCACTAAAACAGAGTCTGGCATGATGACACCATCGACTCGATATCGAACCATACTCACGCCAGATACTCACGTCGGAGTACCTCATAATCAGCCCATAGTGTCTGGTAATAGTCTGGGTCCGGGCCAGCTGTTGATGACACACAACAAACTTATGCTGATCTGGGGGGGGGTAACATTATTCAAGTAAAGCAAGCAAGGGCACATATTAATATCGATTTAGGGTGACCATGGGGTGACTGAAAAAGTGTCAAAGAATGGTCCGTATGTGATGGGATCATATTATTTGTGTCAGATGACCCGTCTGCATGCAAATTGCTTTAAAGTGTAAAGCAAGCACAAAACAACAACATCATTAGCTATTCTCCCTTTATACTGTATTTGATATTAGGCCTTGTGAGAAAAAACAACTAAATGTTAAGTTGGTATGTATTGATCAGTTGTTGAGCATGTGGTGCTGTATCTTCCTTTCTACGTTGTTCAAATTTAAAGCAACAGCAGTTTGAAAATATGGCCCAGGTTCGAGCGCGGCCCATGTCCGAATTTGGCTCTGGTCCCATAAATTTCCATGTAAAATTCAAAACTAGACTATTTATTGTCTCATTTTTTTATGATCATATGACCACGTGAAGATGACAAGATTATAACTCGTGCTCGTGACATTGGTGACTATTATTTTGTTGACCATAAACTATGGCAAGGCATGAAAGAATTTGAAAATAATGCTGGTGGGTACGTCACGGCGCTTGTGACAGCGCGGTTCGAGTCGAACCACATTAGAGTCGTTTCAACCGCAAGTGACCGTTTATGATAATCACTATAGTGTTTGCATGCAACGTCAGTTGAGAAATGTTATTATACGGGACAGGGATTAAGTATACTCTTATGGCGCGATTTCAGCAATCCCCTAACCCCATCACCCCACCTACCAAAGGGGGGGGGGCTGTCAACTGTTTACCCTTTTTTTTGCAGAAAAGGGAACATGGAAGTATGAAAATATGAATTATTCAAATTCATGGAAGCGAGGGGATGTTGGCACTGTCCCGAAAACCAGTTGTTTTCAAATTATTTTGAGTGTGTGTGTGTAATTTATATTTAAGCTCCCCCGAAGAAACTATTTCCCAAACATAATGATTGTTTTGCTCGCTTGATTGTTTCATTGATTGGTTTGGTTTATTGATTAATTAATTGGTTGGTTAATTGATTCGTTAATTGATTATTTATTATTTTTATTATTATTAACGAAGGCCCGTTTTCACTTACTTTTTCAATGCTTTTTTGACGATTTCCTGTACTGGCTGGTCCAGATCTTTAGCTTCTAATAGTATTTTAAATTCTTGCATTTTTTTAAATGTTATTAGTTCATGTCAGTTCTATGTGAAGCGCCTGTGAGCATTTGTCTTTCAAATGGTTTTGGCGCTATATAAATGTTTATATTATTATTATTATTAACTCCGCCCCCCCCGATTTTGGTGTTTTCTGGAGGGTGTCACTGAATTTTACTCTCCCACTGACTAAATAGGATAATGTTTCGTAGTACAAATAGTGTGTTTTGTGCAGTCATTGTAATGTTCGTACTTTGGCAATTTTTTTATACCACTGTGAAACCTCAGCGAGATAGTTACGTCACCTAAATTATGTAATTCAATTATGGTTGCTTATTATACGATACATGAACTTTCTACTGCATTTAATATGAAAAAATGCAGGACAGTATAGGCCTACTATGTGTAAAATGTTCATCTTGTCTCTTATCACTTCTTTTTATTTTTTTAATTTATTTATACGAAATTCCTTAAGCTTTGGAGTATCAGTCATACACGCGACCTAGATTTTTTTTTTAATAGTAGTGGTTCCCCTGAGATATTAATTAACATCACCGCCAGCAGTTCAGAGTCTCAGTCATCAACCCGCCTGATTAGTATGAATATTCATGAGGTAAAATGCGCTTCATCGTCGTGCCACGTCAAGCAACTCGGTCACATGGGTAAATAAACCGTGACGTCAAGATGTCGGGCGGTTGGCATATTTTACAAGTCGCTCAATATGGTATTTTATGTTACACTGCACATGGCTGACTGGTTATTATGTATGGTTGAAGTTGAAGGCACACATTTTGGAGCTATGTTTACAATCTAAACCATTTTTTGAAAACGAATTTCCATCGGCAATTTTTATGGTAACGACAATGGCAAAACCTTAATAGTGTTTGTTGTTTTAAAACCTACCATGATGTATAACAACTGGCTTAAAATTTTCAGCAAACCTTTGTAAAATTCGAAATAACAGTATAAGTTATAACAACATTATGCAGTTCACCTGAAAAACTAAGTTGCAATTTCCCATGAGATATTATCATCTTGGGAATGTGGAATTGTCCATACTTCGGCTTTGTGTCAGATAAAGAACTTCGGACTCAGATCAATGTTACCGTTGTTGTTTCCGTTTTTAAATAAAAACGTTGACCACTGAAACATTGTTGGAAGTCCATGACGATCATTTTGTATACTTTTAATCAAGTACAATTCCCGTGGGTGTATTTTGTAAGTTGAGTTTTGGAACTGCCTTTGGGTCTACTTCCTGTTTGGAATCAAATTCAAATCCGTTCCGGCAATCCATGTTTGTTTGGTTCCACACTCGTGTTTAGAAGGCCGAAACCCACGTCTGTCTGGTCTGTAATCACTTAACACAGTACTTGATCACTATCAAATATTGTGTTAATAATGCTACATTAAAGTGAAGGCATGTTACACGCAGACTCAAAAATGAAATCACCCGTGGCGAGAAAAATGCAAATGAGTTCATCTGCCCTCTCTTAATGTGTCTAGACTTATATCGAGGAGTTGTATGAGAATTAATTGTAATTTTCTAGAACGATAGTAGATGTATCAAATTATATGATCGAAATATGAATCGCACCCTTGGTCAGGATCGTTCGTTATTGAGTTTTGTTTTAGCATAATTTTTCTGATATGATTTTATTCTCCACCCTTTTTTCTGGTTATGTAAGTTTAGTTTAAACAAATCCTAAAGTAACTGGTATAATTTACTGAGACAACTACCTTCTTGACACCGTCTTTTGTCGCGTTCCTTTCGAGCAGAATTGTAAGAGTGAATGCGGATTAGTCACTTATCAAAAGGCAAACTACAATATTCTTATTCTTAATTTATCCTCAGTTTTGTTTCATTGATTTAAACTAGAAAGAACAAAGATGGCTGCCCATGATATAGACTACTACATCAAACAGATGTGGCTCGTTCAGAGGCTTACATTTGTCGTAACATATGGAAGAATTTTAACAATTTACTGCCAACCCACAATGCCTTTTGGAGAGAACGAAAAGTGTATACGGGGCTAGCAAACATCATAATATCATCCTTCATGTGTGGGTGGACACGAGGAAAATAACGGTACCGAAGTCCCACTGGAATGGACTTTGTTTTTACTCTTTTTATCGCCCTGATGGCTGAATATATTCCACCCACGTAACCCAGCATTGACTTGAGATGAGCAGACGAGATGAAGAACGACTGACACCGAGTGCAGATGTAGCCTGATGGCCTGTTTCCCGCCGAAACTGGGGCGCTGGGCAGAATCGAATGGGGGTCAGCATTCGAGGTCTATAAATAGATCGATTGGAGATGTTGATTGTTTGTGTTGGGGAAAGGAAAGGAGGCCTTTTGGTCTTTTAAGTCGGTTTAAAAATATGTTTAGAAAAAAATATTTTAGGAGTAATAGGACTTGTTCCACGCGGAAAGTAATAGTGGTGCCTGCAATATAGGCCCATTATACATGAACCGAATGTTACAACTTGTTTACGAATCTGAAGTAATTGAATAGGCCTGATCATTATACTACTGTTTTGATATTTTGCATGCAATTTAGCAAATGTACTGACTGGTTTTGGAAGCTTCATTTTAAACCATGATTATCTGGTAATGTATTTAAATTTGAAGTCTTTGCCGTTAATTATTATAAAAAAAATATAACATTTACTTTATATGTTCTCTTAATGATGCATCATAATGTAAACAACTGTGGAGACCCAAGGCTGCGAGGTGACCTTATGTAAGGCTTTCTTTTATTCTGTGTTTTTGTTTTGTTTTAGTTTCATTTGAATAATAGGCCTATTTGTTTTGTTTGCTTTCAGTTTTGTGGTTTTTACTTTAGATTATATGAACCCTCTGTATTCTACTGTATGATCGGATCAGTTTACGTTTTTCAGGCATGACGTTCTGCCCACTTTTATAGTCTAATAATCTTATTTTCCGAATTGTTGCCCTAAAAAAAACCTAAGTTATTTGTTATTGAATAATCTGAAGAGTCAAAAGCCTTTATAAATGTAACATGGGATAGTCATTCCTTTCATTAACAATAATTCCCCACCTTTTTTTTCAAGGACAGATATCGTGTCTGGTTTTTAAAGTTGTAATTAAATATATTGCCTCGGGGCTTGTGCCTAATTCCGCTTTTCATAAAAATGTTGGCAACAAAAAGCACACTATTATTCTTAGTATAAACCGCAGCGATCCAGTTGGTCAACCATATTCCATGAAATCCTGTACACGCCGACCGCAAAATAAATGGGCCTCTTTAGTCCTCGTTTTCTCAAAGGACAATGAGAGTTCGGTTCATAACAAACATACCAACGCCAAAAAGCTACCGTCATGACAAGACGGACTGCTGCAGTTTCCGTCCGCTACAAGACCATAAATGGGCAGGCATGATGTGGTGAAAAACTTAGGATTTTCCCCCTTTTTTAGTGAGCTATAAAAATAAAAAAAATAAAAAAAATACAGTTCCAGTGTTACTCAGAAATTAAACCCCAAGAATTAAACTAATTTACAATACTTACAGATGTGGAAGAGTACTTATAAAATACTAACAAAAGAATCAATATAAACAAATACGGGAGTAGATAGACCTTACAATTAGGAATTATAGGAAAACGGAACAAGGGTTAAAAACAGAACTCGGTATTATATTTGTGGGAAATCTCTTATTTTGTAAAGTCTCAACAGTGAAAATTCATCTCGATATACCGGCAGATCTCGTGTCGGTCACTGCCGTGCAGGAACAACATGGCGGGGCTGGGGGAACGATCGAGACTGAGACCTCTTAAATTTACACTTACTGTGATTAAAAAGGGTGTATTACCGAGTCCCTTTTTGAAATTCAGAAAGGGGAACCTGCGATATTCAGGCGTGAAGCCGTTGGTTTGAATTTCTTTTAGTTCTTGAAATCTTTATTTGTAATGCTGAAGTGTGCAACTTAGGAAGCCCTCCCCTTTTAACAGTCTAAGTGCCAATTCACGTAGAGAGAGAGAGGATTCCAACATAATGTGCCGGTGTTATTATTAGCGAAAAACAATGTTGACGACTTATTGATGGATATCGTATTTACTCTCTCGTAAATTGTTTGAATACTTGCTACATTGATTGACCCTGCAGTTGTTGCGAGTGTTACAATTTTAGGGCACTGGTAACACATATTCGCGTACAAAACTAATCTGTTAGGAACGCAATGTCGGTCCGTTGCTATCTTGTGAAGATACCTCCGTGGTATCGTCATCACTCAGTGGCGTGGTCAGTTTGATTCGATGTATACTGATTCACCGATGAGGTGACTCAACCCTTGATTATAGTAAACAGTTGTCCAAGGAGTCTTCTCACTAATCTATACTGATTTTCTCCAGTGAGTGGCATTTGATTCAATCAAGAATTCAGGTTCGGCTGTAAAAGCATTCAACATATATGAGCTTATAAGTAACCGTTTGGACGACTGCCAACATTACGTCCATTAAAAAATATAAAATACCAATAGCCCACTAAATAATTGACATAGTCATTGTTTGATGGTACAGTGATGCTGACAACAAAGCTCAGTTAAAATGCCTGGCCTCCTTTATATATTTTTTGTGTTTACCGTCAGAGACAATTAATGTCATACGTCTGACTGAAGTCTGTGGCATGATAATGGCGTAAAAATCCAAGCACAACTCTTGTAAGATGAATGCTCTCGCTCTATAGCGAATAAATCATATTGCATGTGACATCTAATCAAAGCTCTTAAAGGAATAGTTAAACTTAAAAAACATAAACCGTTCACGAGAAGAAAACAGTTACGATGTCACCAGGGCCATTCCGTGGATGACGTCAAATAGTTTAGGGCGATTCAACAAAACAACGAAACATGATTTAAGGCGACTACTGTTCTAAAATGCGCTGCTCATTTTGGAAGCGAGCCAAGACTGCGTGCAGGACAAACGTCTGCGGCGGGTTAGAGAAGGTTCAGATACTTAGGATAACAAGTAAATTGTTGTTTTCACTAAGAGCTAAAGATTGATGTATAAAGATGTGTCTCAATCGTAATTGTTAAGCCTAGTGTGACGTCACAATTCCGTCACTATGGCAACATTGGCAACTCTTCAGATGAATCGAAATGATTTGCGTTACCGAGCCTGGGGAAATGGACAGTAGTGTCAACTTGTACCAATTTACCTTGCCATACCCATGTAGTATTACAGCGCAGGCATGTTGTTTTTCTCACATACAAATATGTGTAAAATGCGCCAATCTTCGAAGTGAACTAGTCGGTCTCCTTTTTTATCAACCGGGAACTGATACTACTGTGTCATAGGCCTATACAAGAAACAAGACAAAGGTGGTGGCGGAAATATCCATTGTAGATAATTATCATGTCATTGTTGACACCCACTATCATACGATGTGCGTCACTAATAGAACCTTATCCAGAAAGCCTCTTGACTTTAATTAATGCACGTTGATAATTTCATATGTTATAATTAACAGTTTTTAAAAGTGTCCATAGAAAAACAAGGGGCACGAGTTCCCGTACACACAGCCTGGACATCCAATCGATGCCCTATCACATTTGAAGGTGCTTTATCTCAGTTAAATCTCGCATGTTTTGGGGTTTATTTATTTATTTTTTCATTAATGAATACACATTCTTCAAAGTGCGGCATTTACAATATAACGCCATGTTGAAAAGGTTGCGGGGGCGGGAATGTTTACAGACGGGGGCGCTCGAGGCCGTGGCTCGGCGCGGGAAACAGCCCGTTCACGCTGACTCGCTCATTTGTTTATCAACTCTTTTTCTTAATTTCCATTTCGATCGGCACGGCGTATTCAAACCCATAGTACAAGCCACAACATACAGCGTGACGGCCTCTTTAAATTTCAAAAGACAGTGTACAACACATGAATTTAAGGCCGGACCGTGGTTCAAACCACCCCCACGCAAACAATCGAATATTCTAATGATATGCATGAATCCGTAGTAGTAAAATGGTTCTTAAAATAGATAGCGATTGAGCCCATTGACGTGCGCAGATGTTAATGAGCATTTTCGACGGCACTAACTTCGCGTCCGACCCGCTCTCGCCTGGCGGACTCTTCCGTTTGTGCGCGAATGGGTTCGCTGCATAATCGATCGCACGAGATCTAATGGAGAGCAGTGGACCCTCGTCTACAACAGAAGAATAATTCATGACAAGAATGACCTTGCCAATCCGTGTCCAACACGCGGGGAAGGTTTTTTTTTCCCCGTGGTTGCTAATTTCTGTTTCTGTTATCTGACTATAATTGCTCTCCCTTTCTCTTTGACATGAGTCACTTTTTGTCCCTTTTCAGTTTTAGAGCTATATTTGTGTTTGATTGTAGTATTTATTGCAGTTTTACTTGTAACTTTTAACTGATAAACACCACTGCATACGTAATGTAATATTGCAGAAAAATTGCCGTCACTTCATTTTAATTTTATTTGTATTATTACTTTTTCATGTTATTATTATTTGTTTCTTCTTCCCCCCTTCCCCCATTTTTTCTTGTTATTTCTATTTATTTATTTATTTATTTTTGGAGGGGGTGTTGGGGGTGTTTGTTTGTTGTTGTTGGGTTTTTGTTTGTTTGTTGGTGTTGTTTTATTTGGGAGGCGGGGTTGATAGCCGAAGATAAAAAGGTCGTGTGGGAGTTTCAGTTGTGGTACCAGCAAACTTCAACATTTAACTTCCGAAGTGTCTTTTAAAAGTAAAGAAATCCTTCCGGTTGTGGTTTTTTGTCAATGTGGGTTGCTTCAGCATGGGTTTCTGGAAATCTTAAACGGTACCAGCAGATTTTTAGTTTTTATAAAATTAAAAATGTCCTGCAAATTATACGGGCAGTTTAAGGACTATGTTTCCTGGAAAATTCATTTTTTTCTAAAAGGAAAACAAATAAACAAATTATGTAAGAAATGATCACCAGATTAATTTTCAGCATTTGACTGCAATTTCGCAGTTCAGATGCGGACATTCTAAATTAGATGAACTCTCGGCGGATTCCATCGATTTTAAATTGTGCAAAAAATGTATAGCTGGGGGTTGGATGGGCACAGTTTTTTCTGAGCACAGTTTCTTTTTACTTCGCTCCCTTCTGCTAAAAAAAATACAATGTCCAAAGTATCAAAATGATTAGCAATATACAACGTATACAGAGACCTCATGCAACCGTGCAGAAGAAAATTGTGCTTACATTCTAACATTAAAACAGTTGAACCATGGGTGTCTGGTATCATGTTTTGCCAAGCGAAACTTGATCGAAATCAAATGAAAAGCAAAGGTTGATTATAAACGCTGAGATAAAAAAAACAAAAAAAAACGAACTGTTTATTTTGAACTCTTGAAATGTACTCGACCCTGGTTCGCCAATGCGTGGAAAGAATTACGTGACCATTTTTCTCGTTTTCTTCTTCCTTTTAAAATGATTATGTGATTCTATTTATGGTCTTGCAGTTATCGTTGCTTTATCATGACGCAGACGAACACGCATGAAACAGGAAGGTGAAGTGAAACAATTCCTTGCTGTTCCAAAAAAAAA
>CM021538.1:2049715-2106558 GCA_010994315.2 Pisaster ochraceus | reverse complement strand
GGGGTCAGCTATGCATGACCTGATAATCAACGTGTGGGTCAGTTTAACCCGTGCTGACAGGACTTACTTACTCGTGTGAACGCAAGCCCAATTTGGAATAAGTCATTCTTATCTTTTGGACACCCGGGTGCTCGGAATAAGGGTTAGTTTAACTTCTCGTCTGAACGTACCCCGTTAGAGCGCATTATACTCTCTTACTTGTTTGCCATCAGTGACCGTTGTTTATTGCAAAAATTATACGATTTCTTGGGCAAATGATATCAGTGATGTACACTCAAGGGAGACATTTTTGCATAACCAAGACTTTATGAGTATGAACGATTTCTATAAGCTTTTGCAATTATTCAAAGAAAAGGAAACAAAGCATATAATTATTACACAACAGGCATGCACGCTCTTTCCATGATGGTTTTTTTTTTTCATGACGACCATTATTATCTGTTGCATCACAACTTATAGAGCCACAGAGCCTGACTTGCCGCCACGGTTTATGTACAAAGTCAATGTTGGGAAACATTGAAATTGCATCGTATGAATTTTATAAACATTTTGACATGGCGGAGCTAAAAAGGGCATGTCAAACCATGGAGCAAGGACAGACTCCGTCCTCTATGATCAAACGTGCCCTTTGCTTTCTTGTGGTTACAAAATGTTTCATCAGACTGCCTGAAAATGCCCTGGAATGTACAAGGTCATTCGTTTTGTGAGACATAGAGAAATGACAAATTCTATACATGAACATAATATACAGTTAGAAGAGCGCCATTTTGATATCTCGAGAATGACTTTGTGCCCTGTTTCAAAAAATTCAAAGCTGCGTTTGTTTTTTGTTTAACAAAACACTGTTCATAAATATAAGAAGCCACTATTAGTATTATTATTTTTTTTTCATTTTCACTTTGAATGAAAATCCCTCAAAACGGTTAGTTTGCTGACTTCATGAAAGGAGGCCCCCCCTGAGATGAGCCGGGTTGGGATAACATAGTCTCGACGTTGCGAACAATGTGCTCTGCTGGTTTTCGGAAAAGAAGAGATGAATGTTTAAACCGCGGGAAAATGTGGTTTGTGGTGGGGGTTTTTGTGAGGGAGTGATCAACCCTGCAACTTTAAGCCGCCACTTAAAAATGGGAAAGTCCACTGCCTGTGAATGGAAACATTGATAAGCAGTGTCTCTACTGCCACACAAGGCGTTGACCACAGGTATGCCTGGAACGTAATTCGATGGTCTGAGAAACTGAGAAGTGAAAAAAAAATAACAATAAAGGGGAAAAACGGGGGACTCACCTCTATCCTACAAGACCTTTTAAATTACCAGAAGCGACCTTTTCTGGTCTCAATCCGAAAGAGTGATTTTCAATCTAAGCAAAAAGACCATGAACACATATCGAAATTTTGTAGAGAGAGCATGTTTGTATCCAAATACAAAATCATTTCAAAGTTTAGGGTATGTAAATTTTCCGTAAATGTACTGTATTTATCTCCCGTAGTTTTGCGTTGACTGAATTAATGTGAATGTCTATTGCTATACACGAGCGGTTACAATGCTAGAGCAAGGCACAGGCAACCTCTATGGTACAACCTCCACGTTATACCTCAATTACTGATCACAATTAAATCCATAATCCTCCTGTAGTTATGTACAAAGTTAATGAAGGGGTGTGACGTCACTGCGTGTTAGCAACATAGTGCAATAACCTATCGCGTAAACACACACAAAATGATAAGGGCCAGTGGGAAACCTTCGTGAAGGAGGAGCAGGCGTTAAAACACCTTTGTTGGATGGTCGTACTCGAACCGTATTTAGGTGTGTTTAAACCATTAAAACGAAACAAAAACTCAAGTTTTTTTTTTATAAGTTCACTAAAAATTCAACGGAATTGATTGTGGTACTACTTTAAAAATTGTTTCACTTTCCGATTTTACTCTGACCTGCTTTCACAGCTTTCAATAATTCATTGAAAACAAAATCTAAACTATTTCTGATTTCAGGTGGTCACATTTTTTGGAGCGAAATTAATGTATAAATGATACTTTCGATTTTTTTTTGCAACAATACAATAAATATTTGTTATAAATATAAAAAGGGAAATGGGAGAGCAAAAATGAGACAGCCAAATATTGTTCAATTTTCGAAATTCTGGCTTGATAAAAAGAGCAAATATTGTGTCGTTTAAAACAAATCTTCGATTTCTTTTTATGTTACTTTTCAAAATGTAGGGCCTAAACATTTTTTTTAAAGCAGTGAGCATCACCACATAATAATAGGCTTTGACAAGAATGTAGAGGACATTTTCATAATGATTATTAATTATTCAGCATGTAAAACAATTTTAGGTTGTCATTATTTTCTTGCCATTGCATAAAGTTTTCATGGCCTTAATTAAATTATCTTTTCACTGTGCACTAATAAGCATAGCCTATGCACATGAACCTAGAGATCCCTGGCATCATGACAATTATATATCGTATGTTGAAATTGTATTCCAACAAAAAAGGTAATTGTACACGACAGCACGTGAATTTATGTAAGAAGATAATCACTACGGTAGAATATTCCACCGTCTGATGCGATGTCCTTGCTCTAGTGCTCCGAGAGAACATACTTGGAAAGCTTTCAATTTTTGTAAGATAATGTATGATGTACCCGTTAAAAACTGAGGCGTGGTGCCCCCCTTCATGTTGGCAGAGTCCCAAGTTTACTATTCGCGCGTAGTAAGCAGCAAACCAATTACGCGTCGGGTATGCGTGACGTCATCGCAAAACATTACACGGCGCGGCACGACAACGAGGAAACGACTCGACTCGTGCATGTTTTTATGTGTTTGCTTCAGAAATACAGAAAGCGCAGACGAATTCAGATCGAGAAAGAAACCCGTCTACAAAAAACATTTGATTTTGCACACATTTTTATCTATAAGTTGACCGCTACTATGGAGTATACGTTGCGGATATTTACTATTGCTTCGTTGCTGTTATTTGTGCTGCTTTTCAGAGGAGTAAGAAGTAAGTACAGTGTGTATTTTAAGACTTTTACGGCTGGGTTTCTCAAAGCATCTTGGTTGCAATTTGTTCACCGTTGATTCGGTCCAGTGATCAGCATCACGACCACGCCATGTCTGGTTATGTGGCGGGCCTCTCTCGGGAGTTTTAGTCGCTACTTTCACCTAAACATATGTTACAATATTATTCAAAAATTTACTGTGCCAAGTTGAGAAAAGTAAGGGGCTCAATTTTACAAGAATATTGTGAAATTTTACTTAGGTATACGGCGTTTGAGGGTGAATTGCCGGCCGGCTTTTTGCCAGACAGTTCTGTGACTGTGAGAGAGTGGGCCGGCGATCTTGGGCACGATGCCAAGAAGGAAAACCATGCCGTTGTCGTCAGTTTCTGCTTTCGTCTTGTGCTAATTCCGCGGGTTTTTTTTTGGGGGGGGGGGTATTTTTTTAAACGATTGATGTCGTTGAACATTTTTCAATTTATTGTATGATTTGTAGCGACATTCTAACGATAATGTGTTTTTTCTTTACTAGGTCAATGTGGCCCTGACCAGTTCAAATGCCAGAATGGAAAGTGTATCCCCCAAATGTGGACTTGCGATCAAGAAGACGACTGCAGTGACAATTCCGATGAAGCCGACTGTCGTAAGTAACCTTGTTTAATTTTCTACTGGACGTGCCTTTTATTTTGAAAAGTGTTTTAACATCTTATCTTGAAATTGAAAATGTAAATAATTGTCCGAGGATCCGTCCGTCCTTCTTGACTTGGCTTTTGCTTTTCAATAATACAACAATGAATGGTGTCATTGAAAATTGGTTGAATTCTTCGAGAAATTTTATTTGCTTTGCATGTTGTTTGTTAAATATCGTATTTGTATATTTTCATCCTTTATGGGTCTTTGGGGAATGTTAATCTTGGTCGTTTGGTGAACTCAAACATTAGACGCACGCCGGCATGTTGTAGTAAAAAAGCCGGGTGTGTTGATATTTACAATGTTATGATTTTGGGCCCAGCAACTGCGCGTCTCTGATTGGCTGAGTGCCATGAATGCGGAAAGTCAGGCATTTGTGAATCAGTGGCGCGATGTGTGTACTGAATTATTCATGAGTAGTGCCTCTTGATTGGCCAGTGCTACATCGACTGAGGTTATGTGAACCAACGGGGTTGGCTCATTGATGGGCTTGGCTCATTAATATGCAGTGTGTGTAAAAAAAAAAAAAGCTGGGCGGTACTACTGTAGAACGAGAGTTTTTTTCCCCACATGGTTTATACTGGTAGTCATGTACATGTACATCATACATGACATACATTCATCATGTACAGCACATTTATGTATGTGTCATTCTATTTTTATTAAAGTAAATAGTTTTGTATTTGAATTGATACTTTCAAATAGTGAACCAAGCTCAGTTTTTAGTTCACTGAACTTGAGTATTTATTAAATAACATTACAAAAATAATAACTTAGTTTTAAAAGTGGGAATTACATGGTTGTTATTTTTGTCGGTAAAAGGCATCTATAATTATTTAAGAATTTAGTAAACTTGTGGGGGTTTGTAACACCCAAGTTTATTTAGCTTCAACTTTGTTTTTATTTCATCTTCTTAACATTTTTAATCAGTTTTTCAAAGCGGCTGTTAGTTAATTATGCTTTGGGGAAAAAAAGCCAGACAACATTTTTAAAGCCCTGCATCTCGCAAATCCCTGTGAATGAGTCCGAAGATTAAGCCCTTATTTGGCAGTGTGAACATGACCCCGAATTGCCCTTGTGACACCCTGTTCTGATGAGTAAGAAGCTGCAAAGGAAGCAAGTGCTTAAGAAGTCTCCATTCAGACGGAAAAACCAAGTCATCCAATGAACTTTTTTGACCCCCGGATGCGGTCTGCCTTCATCTTACAAGGAGTTTTTTGTCAAAGCGTTCCAATTAGGTAGTTAAAACGCCAAGGATGCTTTGTCTTTTCCCAAGTACATTAAGCTTAATTAAGGAATGGGTTTTGATGTCTCTTTTTGAAGGCAGTTTATTTTACTTGTTGTGACTCATTTCACGACTACCCTTATAAATTATGTTTTGTAAACAGTAGGATAAAAATATCTTTCAAACAGATTTGCAGGGTTACAACTTGCTTCCTTACACTGTTAAATTGCATTTAATCCACTCGGCAAATATTTGAGGTGTTAAAAATCCAGTACTTTTTGCTATCTCTAAAGTGTGTGCATAATGTACTTTTTATCTTATGAAGATTATACTCTTTAAGAGTAAAACACCATGTGTCAATATTTAGTGGGTCAATAGCTAATGATAACGTGCATAAAATGACCAGATAGTGCTGGAATTTCATGAATTTTTTTCAAGTTGGTGGTTGGAAGGTTTTTCCAGTACTTGCAGATTACTATATTTTTTTTGTAGCAGCTAGTATTATAATGCATTTAATGCAAGTATTTAACTACTGAAGTTTCACTCGTGTTTGATTCAGTTTAGTTACAAAAAAACCCACTAGTGTCTGATTTGTTTGATTGTGTTTGATTCAGTTTAGTTACAAAAAAACCCACTAGTGTCTGATTTGAAAGGATTGAAGCCTAACATTGATTTGTTTGACAACAGTAATTGTACTATAAATTGGATTCTCAGAAACTACCTAACTAATGTGGCTTACATAGTACAATAAACAATTGATTCATAATTGTGCACGTTTTGTAACCTTTTGTGAATGCATTAGTGAGTTTTGGTCGGGATTAGCATCAGCAATGCATTGGTGGTAGACTTCCTAATTTGTTCAAAACCAATGGAAGGGTACACAATGCTCCACCCCTCAACATCAACATAGAAAGCTGCAAAGAAAAAACACATTTTTTAGTTTTTGGGGGCTAGGGAGATGAAGCTTTTATGTGATTGTTGGGTTGTTATACTTTTGGATTCAGAATGGAAGAATGGCCGACTACAAAATACGCTTTGTAATCATCACACCACCTTGGGGTTATTGTGTGAACCAGGTGAACTTTATACACAAATGCCACACCTAGCTGTAAAACTGTGCTATGGTGGTACCATGTCACCCACAGTGGTACCATAGCTCAATGGCAGTACCTGTGCCACCCACTCAACATTCTCTGACTCTATTTACATACAAATAAACACTATGGGGTTTTATATTTTTGTATTCATGGTGCCATTTTGAAGCCCTGAACACACTCCAACCCTTGTGCAAATTTCCTGTCTGATCAATGGATTGTGGTGGTGCACCCTAAGCTGTACAAGAAAAGGCCTGTGTGTGGTGTTGAGCTTACGGCCAACTGAAGAAAGCAGTAATCTGTGTGTAGAAAGCCAAAATAGGTGTACAGTTGGAAGGCTGAATCATCTGGCTTCAAGGAAGAAGAAAAAATCTTATTGACATAAAGTGAAAATGTAATCCTTTCTATTACATTCCTGTTAAGTTAGACAACATTATCCCTTCTTATGGTTACGGGACAATGTGGCACGTTTAAAAGCAGAAAAGCTCAGCATTCCGATTGCATTCAAGTGTTATTTCTGAAGAAAAATGTTGCTGATGTCATGGCTAAAAGCAACTTGGCATGTGTTGACTTGCAGTAACTCCTCTCATCCTGTTTTGACGGGAGCTGGCAACAACTTCAGAAAATCGCAATACATTAAATTTGGTTAGCCAATCAGTTTTCTCTACCCCCTTGCCCCATTGTAAACCTATGAACCTTTTTTTTCGTGTATGGGCATAGAGAAAGGTATGGGCAATCCTTAATTGGAATTCTCTCCAGCCAGTCATACCAGATTCATGCCATGTACATAGTGTCAGTGGTCTATTGTGATTGGCCAGTAGCTCAGTCATGCCATGGTCTGATGTATTGACATGAAGGCCATGCAAGAAAAACGCCTTGTTTTGAGGGATGCATAATGAGTCCATCCTAAATCAATTTTCCAAAGTGAAAAAAAAAAGTATCAGTTGATGAACATTGTGTACTGAAATGTTATTAATTAAAGTGCTGCAATAATTATTACAACAGGCTTTGAGTTAATTGATTAAAAAGTCAACCATCCAAATAGATATGACTGTAGATGTTTATGTAGTTCAAAAGAAAAAATTATTCAAAACCTGTCCACTGACTTGCAATAACTCAACATGAATAATTGTCAATGATTTATTTTAATATTGACCTATTTCTTGTTAAAAATAAAGATTGAGGAATATGAGAAACAATACTTTTTACTTTCTCCTGTTGATGATTTTCTGCTACAAGATTCACAGGCTGGAAATAATCCAATGGTAGCCCACAACATTGTGGCTGGCTGACACCGCCCTATGTGTAGTGTCCAATCAGAACTACAAAATTCTGTGGTTTGGTCTCAGGCCATACTACTGAATGCAGGATGACTCAATTTTCACCTGCACTAGAGAGGGAAACAAATGCAGTGGTGGTTTTTGATTATAATCCTCTGTGGTGAATAATAAGTCGGTCCTATATCGTCTTTAATTAACGGATGTTATAAATTGCAGAATCAATCTGAGGGGTTTTAAAGTGTTGTTTAGGGAAGCAGCCAAATCAAGTATTCACTAGGCTCTACTTATTCACGTTGGCTCGCATAATGACTTATTCATCAGACATTGAGCCAAGTCTCTTAAATCACTCTGGTAATGTTAAACAACTTTCTGCAAAACTGGAGGGAAGGTTTCAAGCGCAATGTTGCTTTTTTTTGGGGGGGGGGGCCTATTTTCCAACTAATCTCCCTTTTAATACTTTATTGAACTCCAGTTCACCTCGTCGTAAACCAGATATTTTAGTGTAGCTTTGTGCTCTTTGAATTCAACAGTACAAGACAAAGAATCTGAGAGTTTTGGTTTTCGGGTTGTGTTTTTGTTGGTTTTTTGTTACATTTTATGTCAGAGTTTGCTGGTGTTCAATTTCAGTGTTCCTACATTTCAACAATTTCCATTAGTCCTATATAATTCCTAATTAAAAAATATTTTACATCAACAACATCAACAAATTTTGAGAGAGAAAAAAACGGTAACAGGTGATATACTTCCTGTTTTAACAGCAGTGCAGTATTGATTATTTCCCATCTTTTTTAAATGAAAACCATCATACAAACCTGTTGTTAACCTTAGATGTAACCTCGAAAACAAATTTGTCAATATAATTTCTAAAAGTGTAAAAATGCGTGGGATTTGTTTGTTTTTGTTTTGATGGTTCAGTCCCAAAACCTGTAACTGGAACGCAAAATGAAAAAAATAAAGCTGAGGTTAGAGTTAACCCCTTCAAAGACTTGACCTACATAAACAGTACGGTTGGAGTCGCTCGTTTTGTGACTGGGCAGGATCGAGTAAGCAAAATTCCCATGTGCCTGACCTGGGTCACCAGTTCTTGCCTGGGAAACAAATTGTTGAATTTAAGAGCCGGGCGAAAGTTCAAGAAATTGCTTTGCCTGCATTTTATTAGGAATTCAGATAAGAGTATTTTGATGTCTTGAGATTTGCACTCTCTGCTTTATTTTCAAGATAAGAAGGAAAATCGCTTTTTAATTTTGAACTCATGGGGGATGGAGAAGTTCTTAAATCGTGTTATAAATCAGGCAAGGGCCGCCTTGGATAATAGGACCTAGCTCTCTATTGTAGGACAGCATCAGTCTGTAGATGCCATGTGGTGCTCTTCTCATACCCATAAGGCCACTGTAGCATGTTCACACCTGCTACAACAATAATGGCCAGTTTCCCCCCACTCTCCCTGAAGGTCATTAGTTCAGTAAAGTCCAAGGAAGGGCTATCACGTACACTCGGCTGCCATGCTGGGACCACCTCATGTTTTCAAGTGTCGGGCAAAATGCTGGGAGTTGTTAGTGGCGTGGTCGGAAACGGGCGAGGCCTTGTGTTCCTACATCGTACGATTTGTTGAAAGGGGGGGCGGGGGGTAACAAGATGTGAAGTTAAATTAAAATGCAAGAGAAAAAGAAACATTCAAGGAAGCTGTGCAAATTAGAAAGCAATTTTATGTCGAAATGTTTATAGTTTCTCTTGAGAGCAAGGTGGGAGCAAGGTTCTCGGGGGGGGGGGGTCCAATTTACTTTAAAATGGGAAAGGGGTTCATCCATAAACACCCCTTTAGCTGACACTGCAGTAAAGGGGAAGAAGGTGGATATATCCAAACAGAAGGCCAACTGTTATCTAAACTGTTATTTTATTTAAGCTTTATTTAAGGTTAATAAGTTGCACTTTTTCTTGATATTTTTCAGCCCAAAGAACATGCAGCTCCACCGAGTTTGAATGTAAGAGCGAGCACTGCATCCCAGGAAGATGGCAATGTGATGGGGACACGGACTGTGCCGATGGTTCCGACGAAGATGCCTCGCAGTGTGGTACGTTTCAAAGTTTTCCTTTGTGGTTTGTTGATAAGGACTGAGACCCATGTTTACTGGGAAAAACTTTTGATAAGAAATGTTTACTAAACAGTCTTATCACAAGGCCCTCATCTTTGTCTTTCTAAAAAATAAAAAAAAGGGACGATCAACCGGTGTATTTGTTTATATATTTTTTGTCTTACCGTCTTTATTGGGGCATTTGAAGCCACAGGAAGTTCAGAAATTTTCCTGCAAGTCGCTGACTGAGAAACCAACCAGACTGCCCGAGGTGACTTAACCATGGGCCAGAGCAGCTTGGTTTGCAAACGGAAAATGAATTAGGTCTCTGCTGGTGCCCTCCTAAAGATGGTTGACCTTTGCAAGTTCAACCTTCCCCCCTGGTAACTAAATCTAGAAAATGCAATAAGCAGGGCAGAGGAAGAGCAAAGGTCAAAGACTACTCAGAAATCAACCATTGAATTCATTTTTTACAAAGAATGTTGAATTTAAACGGTAATGTAAATTCCTCTAAGCTGACTATAGGTTGATTTTATTGTTCGTATATAAGAAAGAAATATTATTTTGCTGGCTTCCGGTGGTTTGTGACAACCTTAAAAGAAATTTGCACTTCCTGTCCATTAAAAGTAAAGGTTTTAGGCAACGAAAGAAAAAACAAACTATTGTTGCATCATCGTGTACCTTAACACTTAATCATTAACTGAGTAAATGTTGGTTATCGTTTCCTTTGATACCTCTAGAGTGCTTATTTCCGTTCTTCCCAAAGTACATCGACTGGAAACTTAAAGCTGATTGTGGTTCTGATTAAATAGCAATATATTCAGCACAGTACAAATGTTTGTAGGCTGTTTGCTATTATGTGATACTGATTGGCTTTGTCTCTATTCCATCACAAGCCAAACAAGGAAGGCATTAATTCATTAAAGGACTTTGTGTAAGCTGTAAGGAATAGTCTTGCTTTTTATTTGGGGTAGATTTCTAAACTCTACCCCTCATTTCTAAATTGAATATTTTCACAATATCAACACTTGTTATTCACAAAACTTTTGAAAGTTATGAAACACCAACTGGGCTATCCAACTGAAAGGAGGGAGTTGGATTAAATAGAAACGTAGCTCAGGCTCTGCAATTGTCCATGGTGAGGACACACTGATGTATTGAAATAATACATGCCTTGTTCGACTCGCATGGATGGTCTTACCTTTCGCTAAAAAGAAAAAAGAGTGAACACCCAATCCAAAAACACATAAATGTTTTGCCAGCTATTTATATGATACAAAAATGGTAAGCAATCCTTTATCAAAAAAATATTACAGTTTTTAATGGCTGACTATGCCACTTCCTTTTTTTAACAAGAACGCCACTGTTGGGAATTTGTTTCCATTTTCCCATAGTGTTAAAACACCTTCTCAGGGTCAGTCACTTTGTACTCCAAAGGCACAATGGTTCATCAGATCCCTTCATGCACTCTCACACACATAAACCTAGTGCCTTTTCAAGGAACTAGCCTGAAAAGTTTCCCTTCTTTTGTCAACTCTGAAATTCCTGGGCCTTTTGTCATGCAAAGATCGTCGCTTGTACAGGTTGTAGCCTGGTGCCAAACAATCGTCTACGTAAATGCAAATTCCAGTGTTTGGGGCTTTGAGAAAGAGCGCATAGTTACACACGCAGTCTAGGGCGATGGTGCGTTTCTTTAGAATTGCTTGGTCATAGCAAACTGTACACCTTTGTTAAACTCTGTAGAGGGTCTGCTGGCAGTGTTTGCCATGGGTTAGTGCCGTCTTGCTTGACTGCTGCTACTGCTTGCATGGCTTAATCCACAGGAACTGTACCTATTGGGAAAACTGAAATAAACTTGTTCTTGAACCACCATATATTGACACTTATTTGTTTGTTGCCGAGCCCCATGTCGTAAAAGGTATTCACAATATCAGAGCTTGAATTGGTAAATTATTTTTAGAAAATAACCCAATGAATTTAGCTGAAATATTCACTGGTGTATACTGTCTTCACTAGCCATTACTTTTATGGGAGTGCCATACTTGACTGGTCTTGGTTCTGTTACGTCATTGATTTCTTTTTTGAATACTGATAAGCCTTACAACATCACCTGATGGTCGGTCCGTGGGTGAATGAACTGTGTGTCCATGCTTCAACTTGCTGAGAGATCGACCTCGCTTGAAAATGTATTCATGAAATAAACAGATATTTAAGATGATGGGCCTACTTATCCATGAAAACGAGGCCAACAGCGTAGTGTCGAGGAGACATCACGTTACTTTATCAGCCACTCCAATATTACCAAATTTATCCAAATCCAAAGCTGTTTTGTTATTCAAGTCTGAAAGCAAGATATGCAAGTCATAAATGCAGATATAATGGAGTAGATCAGTTAACTGGAAAGCTATAAAATAAGTGTATTCACACTATGCTGAAAATAGTAACAGTGCTAGTTACCGCCCCCTCCTCTTTTTTTTTGCCTAGCAGTACATGTAGGAACATCTGTCTGCCTGACATTTTCAAGCTCACTAGAGTGGGAGCTTATCATTTGGGCCACTGTATGGCTAGGAGTCCTATGGATTGGTGGATTGAGTGCATTTGCATAAAGTCCAGACAATTCAGCCCTGTTTGGTTTTCAGGTCAAACTGCATCCAGTTGGGGCTGCTTTTGGGAATTAACTAACAAACAAAAAAAACAGCAAGCTAAGTATAATGATTATGTGTGCTGGTGTGCGGATGTACACACAGTCTGAACTTTTAGTTTCGGATGCCTTGTGGGAAGTTGTGGGTATTCCATGTGGGTTTTTTTTTTATATAGTGGGGGGCAAAAAAAGAAGATTTTCAAGCCTCATGCTTCGTTCTCTATAGTGCAAGGCAAGATATTTTTAGGCCATGGCCCATTTTTAAAATATATTTTTTATGCATTTCGTGCATATAGACAGTGCTGTTGCAACTTTTATGTTAGACTAGAAAAGGGTCTACTTTGGTAATGACAGGAACACAAGTGGATATTTTCTAACTGTTGGGAAAAAATTGTCTCCAAAAAGTTGTTTTTGTACAGACCTGCACGAAGTCACTTACAAAACAATAACTGTTAGCGTTTTAGACATAAAGCAATGTGTTGAATGCGTCTATAGTAATCCAACTTGTTTTCGTTTTTGTATTTTTGATATCTTTGGGGGGGGGAAAGAGATTTGATTTTACCCATTTCTTTGCTTTTTCTCTTTGCAGCTCAAAAGACCTGCCGTGCTGATCAGTTCAGTTGTGGAGAAGGAAGCACTTGTATACCGAGCAGCTGGCAATGTGATCTGGATAATGACTGCGACAATGGCTCTGATGAACTTAACTGTGGTGAGTAGCTTTGTCTTTTCCTTTGGTTGGATGACAAAAATGTGAAAATGGTCTTTACAATTTGTTGAGAGTTTGAGACTAATGCCTTATCTGTGTGTGTAAATAGGTATGATGACTTGCCAAGCTAATGAGTTTACATGTGACAACCAAAAGTGTATCACTGTGCGCTGGACCTGCGATAACGACGACGACTGTGGTGACAACTCTGATGAGGTCGGCTGTGCCGAGCCCTCCTGCGCCCCGAACGAGTTCCGCTGCAACAACTCCTTCTGCATCCCCGATCGCTGGGTCTGCGACGGTGACAGCGACTGCTTGGATCTTTCAGACGAGGGCAATTCCTGCGTACATGACCTACCCGCAACGCCTTGCTCGAACCGGGAGTTTGCCTGTGCCAACGGTGACTGCATCCATGAGTCCTGGAAGTGTGACGGAGACCGTGACTGCACCGATGGTTCTGATGAAACTGACTGCCGTAAGTATTTTGTCCTTACAATTTTTTAACTTACTTCAAAAACAAAAACCCAATGCTTCTGTGTAAAATTAAACATTGACTCTGACACGGAATTCCGTTTTCAATCAACAGATTTGGAGACGTGCGCTGCATTCCAGTTCACGTGTGATAATGGTCTATGCATTGATAGCACCAAGGAATGTAATGGTGTGCGGGACTGCCCCGATGGTTCTGACGAAAATAGATGTTCTCGTAAGTCACTGTTGCATTTTTTCAACTGGTTGCTGTGTGTTCCGATTCAATTCACTTTAGATGCACATTTATTTCCACATGTAGTAACAATTTCTTGTAAATATTAAAAGTGAGTAAACAATGGACATTTAGAATTGTAAAGAAGAACAAGTAAAGAAGCAGGGAGAAAATGTCAGATCTTGCATATGGTATCAAAACTCGGATGAGATATTGACACCTAGAAATTTAGTCCAAAAAATGCCATTGATGATTACTGAGAGTAATTTGACAGGATGAAGAGGTTGGGAGAAGTTGGACGTGACTGGTGCTACCAATGTTGATTCATTGCTATAAGTATGAATTTCTTTTGTTCACTGCAGCCCCAGCAAGCCAGTGCCATGAACACACCGAGTTTCAGTGTCCGAGTGGAGAGTGTATCTTAATGACCCAAGTCTGTGATCATACGAACGACTGTGGAGGCTGGGAAGATGAACCACTTGGGGAAGTATGCCGTGAGTTGAACCCCCCAAAATAATGCTCAATTTCTAAACTCAAGTTCTCTTGGTCTTTTTGGAGTTGGGATGGGGGCATAGCCAAAGGCAACTGGTTTTGAAACACTTGTTCAATATTTTTCACAAATATTTATGCTTGTTTTTTTCCAGACACCAACGAGTGTGAGACCAACAACGGCGGTTGCGCCCACACGTGCACTGATCTCCCCAACGGCCATTACTGCTCCTGTAGGGATGGCTACGAACTAAATGGCCAGGACTGCATCGACATCAATGAATGCAAGACCCAGCATGGCATCTGTAGCCAGCGCTGCGACAATTTAGAGGGCAGCTTTAAGTGCACCTGCGAAGACGGGTACATCCTCGAGAGGGACCGCTTTTGCAAAGTTACCGGTCCTCATCCAGTCGTACTTTTCGCCAACCGTCATGACATCCGCTGGTTAGACACCCACACTGGCGAATACAAGGGTCTGTTCTTCAATCTGCGTAGCGCAGTGTCCCTGGACTTTGACGTGCAAACTAACACCCTACTATGGACTGATGTAGTTGAGGAAAAAATTATGAAGTACGTTTTCTTTTTTCACTGGTCTAAATTCTTTTCCTTACAAATGTTTGATAAGTGTTTTTGGTAATAATGTTGAATCGATGAGACAATCATTCATGAGGTTGTTTTTGTTGTTTAACTTTGCAGGGGACCACTTGATAGTGACGGCACTCAGAACCCAGCGACCCTCATGGATCGTGTAGAGACAGCCGACGGTGTTGCCATGGACTGGATCCATCGTATGGTGTACTGGACCGACACTGGAAACAACTCCATCGGTGTCACAAGCTTTCTTACTGGGAAAACAAAGACTCTATTCACTACCCAGATTGATGAACCAAGAGCCATCGTTGTGGATCCAGAGACTGGGTAAGCATTAAATCCGTTCTTTCCTCAAAATTTATGCCAAAAATGCAAGAAGGGCCTCTAAGCAAACAATCCTGCTTCAAGCCTTGAAGGTTGCAGCATTTGTCCAACCTTTAAGGAACCTGTGTGATCAGACAACAAAGATTTCATCTCAAAGATAGCGATTCAAAGCAATTTATGAGAGCATTTGTTTTTCAATTGAAATTTTAGCTTCATGTTCTGGACTGAGTGGGGACAGGTGCCAAGTATCCAGCGCGCAGGCATGAATGGAGGCTTCCGCTCTGCCATTGTCGACTCCAACCTGGCCTGGCCAAACGGCATGACCATCGACTACGCCGGCGAGATGCTGTTCTGGATCGATGCGAAGCTCCACACCCTCAGCACCTGTGACTTCAACGGACATGGCCGCCGCACCATCATCAACAGTCCCTCTCTCCTGCCTCACCCCTTCGCCATCTCTGTCTTTGAGGACTCGGTCTACTGGACGGACTGGGAGAGACAATGCATCACCAAGGCCAATAAGTTCACTGGACTGGAGCGTGAGACCCTCCTGACCAATCTGAACTCCCCTATGGACATACAGGTCTACCACCCACAGAAACAGCCAGCTCGTAAGTCACATTTTCACAGGTTTTTCCCCCTAGAAACTTGCATTGTAGTTTTAAATAATTTAAAGAAAGACTCTGTGTAATGTTCTTCATTTTTGCACCCTATGAAGCATTTATTCGTTTATTGCTTAACATAAGAGTTCTTGGAGTTGATTCTCAAATTCAAACTCTCTTACAGGCACACCAAACCGCTGCGGAACTAACAACGGTGGCTGTTCAGACTTGTGTGTTGCTGCCCCTTTGATCACAGAAAGCTCTGCCTCTTACACCTGCCTCTGCCCTAACGGGGTTGCCCTCCTTGAGGACATGCGCACTTGCGAGGGCTCCTTCCCAAACACCTTGTCCTCGACTGTATCCCCTGGACAGGTATCCCCTGGACAGGTATCCCCAAAAAATCCTGCTTTTGGAGCAGCCACTGTTGAGTCGCCAGGTGTGACGAAGAAGCTAGTTCCGCCCAAGGAAGTAGGTTCCACCCCAAAATCGGCAGACACTAAAAAACCAGATGGTGTTCCCCACGTTGGTCCAACATCGCAGCATCCAACTATGGTCTTCCTTCCAGTTGCCTTAGCTATATTCATTATGCTCTGCTTGTTGGTTGTCATCTTGTTCTTCGTTTACAGGTGAGCAAAAAACATGAGTTTCATACCAATGGTTGGTTATACCCATTCACTAAACCCTGTTTCACATTCCTAATATTGTAATTGCTGGTACTGACTGATTATTTCAACAGCAAACCTGTTTTGTCATCGGCTCTTAGGTTTTCTTGTAAGTAATGGTAGAAATTTTCTTTGTTTTTTTTCCCCTTGCTGTAGGAAATACTACAAGAACAACAAGAGAACGATGCACTTTGATAATCCGGTTTACCGCAAGACAACGGAAAACCAAGTGTGTTTAACACAGCCAGACTACGAGCACAACCCGGGGAAATCATACAAACCTGTAAGTGACGTTGTCATCTAAGCGTTCATTCCTTCCAGCAAGGTCCCTCCCCACAGTTTGACATTTCTTAGCTCAACTATTGGACATCTTCGCTTAAAAAAAATTTCAGCACCATAACAATTTATCCTGGAGTTTATTCCATGATGCGGCCGTTGTTGTTTTGAAACCAAAATGAGGCTGAAAAGAAGAGTAGTCTCTTCGGTAAAAAAAAAGAAGAAAAGTTGCTCAGTTCCAAATTTTTAATTTGGAATAGAGGGACGCGACTGTTGCGTGGGAAAGCCGAGACCCCCCACTCCTGATGACTCGTCTGGCATTAAAGAAAAGTACTCCTGGAATTCATCTACATTCATCTACAAAGTACTTAATTGTTGTTATGATTTTTTGCATGAGACTGGCTGCTGTTGTTTCTGGTGTTTGTATTTGAAGTTGTCCCTGTGTTGTTTTAATTTTTGAGTGTTTATTTTGGTTTTTATTTTTCTATTCTGTTGCAGATAAAAAACCCTGAAGATGTTGCATAACCTCCCCTTCCTTCCTTCCCCCCCTCCCTTGAAATGTTGCAAAAGCTTGGACTCGTCATTTTCGTGAGAAGTACAATCCATCCTGAACAGGCATGTTTTCCCTTTTTATGTTTTCCCGGTAGTGATTGTTAAAAAGTATACATATTTAAAAAACTTATTATAAAAGAAAGAGGGTTTGTAAGGTTGAGATTTTTTAAAATGTCCAAAGAAAACACAAAATATTAAGAATATAAAAAAAAAAAGCTAGTTGATTTTAACTTTTGCACATTTGTAATAAAACCAACTGGGGGAGAAAAAAAACCAAAAAACAAAAAGTGTATCTTGGAGTTAGACATAGCATAGTTGTAGGGTAGTTGAACCGAAAAGGTATCTATGGTGTTTTTAGTAAGGGAAACAGAAGTGTTAGTATGCCTATGTAACGTTGACGGAAAGTGTTTTGTTGTATTTCATTGGAGGGAGTTAGTTCATATATATTACTTGTTTGAGGTGAAGACTACAGAGGTTAAAGAGAGCACAGTTGACAACATTTTCGCAAACAGTCCAACCTTGACGTTACATGTAATTTCATTTATGCAGCGGTCTTTTGGAAATATTGCCAGAGATACTCTGAATTTCCGGCAGATTGTTCCAATGTGCTCCGCATGTTGTCTGGAATATCATTTTGATACAGGCGAAGCCACTTTCACTGTTAACTACCATTAGGAAATGAACTGGTCTGGAAACAGTTTGAAAGGGCATCGAGACCAGAGACTGCGTTTGCGATCGGTGTTTGAGGTTTCAGGGGGGTTGTGAACAAAAATGTTGAAAGCTGTGCGAGGTGTTGTCATAGGGTTTTTTCCAAACCTTGGCTTGGTGTCTTCAGCTTGAGCTCCATCGCTGACTTTAGAGCTGACAAACGGCCCAAGACAAGGTTTGATGAAAGCCCATACAGTAAGTTTGGATTCAGTTTCACACTGATACCGATGCTCGTTTGGGCGAGATGCGATGAGGTTCATTAATGCGTTCCTTTATGACCGCTCGTATCCATGAGCCAAGAAAGTAGACCCCTTAAAGGTAAAAACTAAACATACCAACTCACTGCAATACTGATATATCGGCCACTGGTTTGTATTAAACTTAGATGGACCAGTGTGCAACAATTAGTATTGTGTATAGTTGTTTGTAGATAGATTTATGTGAAAAATACATTATTTCCTTAATATGCAATTGCAATGCAAAAAATGTGTTCATTGTGTTTGGGGAAACCACAAGTTCGAGTAGCAAAACAATTGGAGAGGGGGGGAAATTACATATCAAACAAATTTAAACCAAAACAATTTTGGTGGTGTCAAGTTGGCAACAGAATGTGTTTGTGTGAATTACTGGAGATGCATGAAATAGTTAGTGAACATTCACAAAACACAACATGAAATAGTTGCTGCTCCTAACACCTGCTGCATTTACTTACTTTCAAAACCACCACGCTTGGCTTGCAACTGTTTAGTTGGCTTTAAAAGAAACACAAAATTATGGAAATCTTTACAAAAATACAAAGCAGATATGCAGTACACAGGGGTTCTAAGTAAAACCTTGCTGGTTAAAATGTGTGTTGATAACAAGGTTCTGTGACTAGAGGGAAAATCAAGCAAGATAAAAAGTTGCTTCATGCAGGGCACAATTTTAGGGAGCTGCTGAAGCAGAGCAAATTACTTAACAATGTTAATGCTTAGCAGAAATGAGCAGGTTACCAGTCACAGCCGGTACATGTGACATTGTATTTTGATGGGTAACCTCATTCTGGTAAGCAAAATTGTGCTACTTTTTGTGCTTAGCTCTATGAAATTGAGCCCCCACTTAGCAAGGCCTCAATAAGCCATCTATGCTTCCCATTTTTGACATTGCATCCGAAACTCAGATGTTTTGGAGGAGTCAAAACTGGACTCTGTTTCCAAAATTGTCTGTTATCAAACCAAGTGGGAATATTGCTCTAAAGAGAGATTTCTTAGGTTTTGTTTTTCTCTCGGTGCCCAGGGTGGCAGGTACCTTAACCCACCACTGGCCCACCACTGGTCAACCACTGGTCAACCACTGGTCAACCACTGGTCAACCACTGGTCATTAGAGCAAAATGACATTATGTTCAATGTTGTTGGTCCCATACTATGCAGATCATTTTTGTGTACGGGCACATTTTTCAACCTGCCCACCAAACTTTGTATATTTAAAAAAAGAAGCTTGAAGCAAGTGTGTTTGTGAAAGCTTGTTAATCGTGTACATGTACTACCAGCTTGGACAGGCCAAGTACTACCTGCATTTGGGGTAACAGCAAAACTTATTTATTAATTAACATGTTGCAAATATAAATAATAAATATATATATAAAATAGCCAGATAAAGTCGAACGGTGTCATCATATGGAATGTGCAAACTCATTCTCCACGTTATGGATTGAATTCCACTGAAACATTCTGGAAATTCATCCAAGTTTATACTTCAAGTCGGCCCCCCAAAAAAGGCCCAATAGTTTATGTAAATAGCTTCTTCTTCTTCTTTTTGATGTACTCATTAGCAATTTGTTCCCTTTTTTGTAAATATATATATATATAAAAAGAGATATAATTTTCTATAAACCGACATATAGTTATTATATTGACCGTCACTCAGGGAGAAGTATTCCCGAGGACGAGTTGTCAGTACCGTATTTATTTTACTTAAATTAAACGTTTTTCTTCGTTTGGACTTAATTTCGTACCCCTTCTCTCACGATCGTTTTACACAGGAAATGAGTTTGCATGTTCTGTAGACAGACTTGCTCCCCGAGAGTTTTGCAATATATCGAGCATTTCTATCTCATATGATGGCATTTTGAAATGAAAATAAAATGTACATAATGTATGATAAACTTAAACATTTAAATATATATTTAAAAAAAACGAATTAAAAGTCATTGATTTATACAGTTACATTCATTGGTGGCACCAAAAAAATTAAAACGAAACAAAAACTGAATGAATAAATAATATTAGATGTTAGTCGATCGTTTATGAATAGTTGTATAGTTTAATTGAGAAGTTGTACATATTGCTTTGGGGTTAATTAAACGAGTGTTATCAATAATTACAATGGAATAATTATCTTATCGCAACCCTTCAAATCAGGAAATATCCGTTTCGCTCACAAAATATACCTGAGTAGTTCCTCAAACTGTGGAACGTTCATTCATTGTTTCATTGAACAGTTTTTTTTTTGAAAAGTGGTAATTTCTTTCCATTTTAAAGATGTTAAAGCCATTGTAATTTGGAATCACTTGCAAAGTACATGTATTCTCATCCCAAAACGTGTTTCATGTAGCATGTGGTTTCGGCAGCCATTCGACCAATGTTTGGGAATGAAACACTTCACTTTTTGTGACTTTTTCCAGTTATTGTGTAAAAGGACTTTTTACATAACATATAAAAAAAGAGGGCATTGTACCCTTCTGTGCTGTCCTGCCTGTCTGAAAAAGAAGCTAATTGTAAAGTCTAAAGCAGCTCAATTGTCAAGTTAGTATTTCATTTTAGGAGCGATCCAGATTTTTTCATTTCAGTTTGTTCAATTTTATTTCTTTTATTTTGGCGCCAATTGTAAGAGGAAAACTCGAATTATTCATTTTCATTTAGATTCTTTGTTTTGTATCAAAAATACCAGAAGTGAGTATGGAATGTTTTAATCAATTATAATTTGGTAACTTGTTAAGTCCAAAGGGCCGGGGAAGACTAGTCAACCCAAGCTTGTTCAAAATCGGATAGTAAATAAAGCAAGCCTAACTTTTTGTTGTGTAGATAATCAACAGTTTCTTAATTAATTTTCTTTTGTTTAGTAGTTTACGGAAGAGCAGAGATTTTGTATGGAGTGTGTGCGTTTCAATGTAGACTTATTCATTTTATTATTATTTTTTATTTTATTTTCCCCCTTTTTTCCCCTTTGCATCACAAGTGTTTTTCTGTGGGTGAAATTGTATATTTACAATACAGTTTGCGGCGACCAAAGTGGCCATCTTTAATCGTTCATTATGCAATGAGAACATTACTTGTACTTTGAAACGGACTGGTGCTCTTAAAAGAAATCAGTATGTGATGTTTTGTGCAGTCTGGGGACCACACGGATCTCACAATCTGCGGTCCTTTTTTAAAACAATAAAACTTTTCAGAGGATTGCACGGAACTTTAAAATCAACATTTTGAAATTTCGCACACCTAGCTAAAGTAGTCTGTCGTATTTAGAGATTGTTAAATATGTACATACCGTATTTGGAGACGTTAACTTTTGATACATGCGCTTTGGGGCTGTAAACGATTTTGGCAACTTTGTGTGTGGAAAATGATGCAATGTGGTTTATCTGTGAGTTCAAGTGTGGTTATTTATGTGCACAAGTGACTTGTATGTAAGATCAGAATAATTGTGGTAAAGTGAACACGTCTGTATGTTGTTGAATGTGTTTTATACCAGTGGTAATATTGTACAGTCAAGCAAAAGTCGGAATTCGAGATGCAAAACATTTAAAGGGAACATTTCGTACTTTGGTTGTGTGAATATTCGAAAGTAATAAATTACATGTAAGTGACGCTTGTGGAAGTGTACATGCGTTTTGACGAATTACTTGGCGAAGTTAATTTGTCTTTTCTCTGCTGTTTTAAAAACGTGCATGTACTAAACAAAAATATGCAAAACAAAAATGCCTGCTTTCATGTGTAAAAAAGGGAGCCAGTGGCAAATGGGATTCTTTCCCCCATACGGTAAGATGTGCTGAGGGAAGTTGATTAAAAGGAAGGCGATATTTCTACAAAATATGCCGTTTGGGGAAAGAATCTTCTCCAACACTGGCACGATGTTTAGTACCCAGACAGCGCTGTTAGTGTAATGTAGTGGCAAGGATTAGTCAGTGCCCCTAAGGGGAATTCTGAATGTAGCGCGTAGTTGCTGACGATGTACTTGAAATGAAATTTCAGGTGCACTTTTACTAAAAGCATGTCTCACTTGTGAACTAAATAGTAATTTTTCAAAATCTTTAGGCATTGAGTTGTTACAATGTATTGGTGTTCTCACTTTGATGCATTATTATTATTATTATTATTATTTTGAAACTAAATCACAGCTATTTATCCATTGCATGAGGCAGAACGCACAATGTGCGTCTATCATTTCCAACATTTTGGAAGTCAGTTTCTTTGTGTACATTTTTTTACTCCAAAAGTGGCAGATAGGTGCGTGTAAGCGTGCTGCGTTTTAATGGATCAATAGGCCCTTTTTGAACCTAAGGATTGGGCACTGGTTAAGGCTCTGGAATAGGCTCAGAAAGGGCGATATGGTACAAGACTCTGCAATGCCTGATCACTATATTTAAACAAAATGGGTTCGTTGTGGAGCAAACCTAAGACACGTGTCGAAGAGTTTTGTACAACAAACAGTTATTATTCAATCAAGACTGCATGCTGTTTTTACATCGAAAGTCGAGGATGGTTTTAAAGTTAAGCATGGGGGAACCTTTCCTCCATGTTAGTTCAGTAACTTTCCTCCACTAAAAGAAGAACCGAGTCCACTCTTGGGGATGAAGATTCAAACCAGAAAATTGTTTCTTTTTGCAAGTGTTTTGATCGGGAACTCCCGACAGCCAACCGGAAGCCTACATTGTTAAAATGCTTAGTAAATACTTGCTTTTGAAAAATACATTGATTTTGGAACCAATACACTCTGCCTTGTACTTTATAGTAAAATACCAAACTTGTATAAAACTGTGTGAGATTTTTACTTAATGCTAGCAGAATCTAAACACTATCTTTGGTATTTTGTACAACCCTGTAAATTGCCGAACAATTTCTAATGTACATGCATTTCAAACTCTGTCATTGTGACACAATCATTCTGCATTGTTTGTTTTTCACAATGCCTACTTTGTACCATGTACAAAAAGAAATAGACGTTACAAATTCTCGAGAGTATTTGATCGTTGGTCGAGAATTTGAAATGGCCTATTTCTGAGATGTGAACAATCTCTATAACCAGTTGACTAGACATGCCTGCAATTTAATATGTAAAAAGAGTTATCTGGGTGTATGTACAGTGTAGATTGCTTTTATGTGTTTATTTGGTTATAAATAGCCAACTTCCATCCATGTTATAAATAAATTTACTGAAAAAGAGCTATTTGTGTCTTTTGCAATTTTCTTGCGTCCGAAACTGTTCTTTCAAGAATCTTGTATTTTTGTATTGAGTACGGGACTTTGAGACGGAAGGATGGGGCAGTAAAATAGTCATGAACATGCTGTCCTAATTAGACGAGTTCTGCGGCACAAGGGAAGAAAGATGATATCGCGGACGCAGTTCAATCAACCTAAAAAGTGGTTCCTTTGAGTTAAATTATTGTCAGTCACGAGGGTTGTATACGGAATTGTTTTATTCAGTTACTTCCGGTAATGTTCGCGAGAATCACTGGTGTGACTGAACTTGTTTTGCTAATTTATTTTTAATGAACACAAGGCAGTTGGAAGTGCCTATCCAAAAATTGGGTATGATATTTTGACGGGAGTGTATCCCCCGGGTGTGTGTTATTTAATTTCTTGGCAATGTTCCGGATTGTCTGGATCGACGGGGGGTCCGCTATTATTAAGTACCGGCACATTGTTCGAGCTGTATACAGTTGCGTAGATCCTGTGACCGCACAAGTTTTACGGTTTGTTTTGTGTTAATGTGCCTGCATTCCTCTCTGCATGAGAGAAAGTCTAGAATGAGGGCCATGTCACACGAGGCAATTTACAGGCAACCATTACCAGACAAGAAAATTCATTCACATTTCAATGTTGTCACAATGTTAATGGGGATAGTGCATTACGGCTAAAAGAACGTCTCTTGTGCTGCCGAAGGTGTTAATTATTTTGCAGGCAATGCAGTTGGTTTGGCCCTCAAGTTGCTTGTAAACAAGACCTTCACGTTGTCATGTCGGGCACCGAAGACTCGATCATTCACGTCACGTAGACCCCTCCCCCCTTTGAAGCGGGGGGGGGGGGGTGTTGGTAGAGCGGCAATTAGGTAGTAAATAATAGGTTAATGACTTTAAAACTCAAGTTTATTATTTGGTATCGGGGTAATTTTAAGAGAAGGTAGCGTCGTTCCCAAAAATGGAGCCGGATCTTTTTACGGCACATGCTTTGTGGCCAGTCTGCTCTTTTGTCCCAAAAGTCCCCGACCGGGTGCGACCATTTCCAAGAACACATCAGCTTTTTCATCAGCAGAGCCCAAAACACAAAGAACTGGAGAGAGAAAAAAAACCTGATTCATTTCATACACGAAGACATTTTCACCAATAATTGTCAACTTTGGCTTACTGTGTGGTAAAATTTATAAAAAAAATAGCTTGTGAATAATGGTGTCACACTTCGAGGCTCGGTCATAATGAAAAAAAGAATAAAGAGAGAAGCAAGTGTGACCGCACTCCGGAGAACCATTGTGACCTTTGACCCAACAACCTTGGAACAACTATGGTTTCTTTTTTATGTACATGTGTATGTGTTTATTCATTTGGCAAGGTTTAAGATTGTTGAACGGGTAGGCCTACCGCATCCCTCCTTCCTCTCCCCGGATTCCAAACGCCTGGATCGTTAATTCTTGGGGTGGGAATTCGGGGGTTACTGACGGTAAAAGGCGTTCTGTGCTTTCTGTGCTTCTGTGCTATCGATTTTCATGACTCAATCTATGCATACACTGGTGACAGTATTTGGTATCGATCTCTTCGAAGAGCTTCAACTCCCGTCCGTTCCCAACCATCACAAAGTACGTCACTGACCTTTTCATTTAAATGTTGTAGTTATTTGGCGCCAATTCTATCCTACAATCCACATACGTTCGAGTGTTTATAGGTTCCTAAAGCAAATTGCAATGCTTAGGTTACTTTAGCTCTGCTGGGAAACCCTCAGTTAGCCGGGAAGTGATTGTTTTGTTATTAATTTGCTGATTACAATCATGTTAAATGAACCTAACTGGTGAGACCTATAGTAAGGACAGTGCTTGGGGACTCCTCCTCAAAATGGTTTTCGGTTTTATATCTGTATAATATTAATAGTTGGCACATCAGTAAGAATATTTTTTCCCCTTTCACCGATGGGTTTTAGGTGTACATGGGTGTAAGGCCAAAACAACAAATAACATTCTCTATCCCCGATGCAAAATTAACATCTATTATATATGCAACTGTACAGTAAGGTTGATTTTTAAAAAACCCAATAACTTTGTTGTGAGAATTTTCATTCTGCAATTTAAAAAAAGAGTTGAGCAATAGCAGTTAATTTTTACCGTTAGCTTTACCAACACAATCAAACTCATTGTGGAGATCGATCAAACGTAACGTGCACCTGTTAGTTTACAAACAAAACAGAAACGTGTGCATGGTCTTCAAGACTTGATCGATCTTCAAAGTTCTCGCACGCTTTCATTCTGTACGTGGGCGCCGTCGATGGCGCTAGACGGTTAGTGCCACGAGATGGCGCTGTTTACTAACAGTACTTAACAATAACCGCTAGGATAGGGGGTTGCACCACACTAAAATAAACTCCCACAGCAATTAATCCTAAGTGCTAAATATTCAAAAATACTCAACAAATAGTTTAAAGTCTCTCAGCCTCTTTTTGGCAGGTTAGCTGCTTGGAATGTTTGCTAATTACCCCAGAAAAAAACACACCCAAAATGTGTTTTTCCCAAACCGACTTGCTGCCAGTTTTCACGAGGCACTCCTCAAAATCCCAAGACCAAATAGGACCATTTATTTTATCAAATCTCCTTAAAAGTTTAAACACAGAGCCCCCATGTTCGGATAGATTGTTATATTTATACAATCTATCAATTGCATGACCCTCATAACGTTAGTGTTCAAAAAGATTTTGAGGGTCTACAAGTTATGATAATCAATTTGGCGCATGAAAATATTTTGTTGGCGAATGCTTTCTGATGGCGCCCTTTTTTTAATCATCCTCATCCAGCCCGTGTTAATTTCCAACAATGGGGGACAGAATCTCTGGGGTACAGATTCACCTATGATACCGGCTTTTGTTACCGAAAGTGTACATTGACGAAGCCCAAACCAGAGCAGACCATGGAGGTAGAGCAGACGAAGCCGTTGTTTCGGAAAAATAGGGCCAGACAATATCATAATGTGTCAATAGGTGGCGCACTTTAAATCTACGTTTTAGTGAGAACTTTACAAGCGGTGTGCCGTACAAAAAATAGCAACTAATTGATTGCACCGAGCAGGTTTTTTTTTTAATTAATGTTTTTTTGGTTTTTTGGTGTGTTTTTTTCTTTTCTTTTTCATACATGAAAGATTTGAGATTCATTACCTATAAATACATTTTAGGGATTGTAGAAATAGATTAAAATGTTGCACTTTGGTTAAGTGAATCAGCTTTGCGCTCAGTGGGCAGGCTATTAAAGAATAATTCCTTAATAATTACTTTGAGCACTTTACCTGTTCCCTATCACTTTTCTGTTGGGAAATTAGTACTCTTGTTGTTTGTGGATGTTTTTCTGGAAGTGGCTCGAATGCCCAAGATTAAGAATTTTATTTACAAAACCTGGAGGCTGTGAGACGTAATGGAGGATTCCACTATACACATTTAGCATGGGTTTCTGTGAACGAAAGGACCACATTATTGGGGTCTATGCTTAAATGAGGTCGGTTATCAGCCCCTCCGTGATTTAATGAGTGCACTTGATGGCATAGTATTTTCTTTTCTTTTTATAGTATGTATAATTTATACAAAGAAAAAGACATAATTTTCCCGTGTTAAATTCAAGGTGGAGAAATCTTCAATTCGTCTGGGTCCTTTTTCAATCTGTCGCCCCCTTTATCTATCTATCTATCTATCTATCTGTCTATCTATCTATCTGACGGTAAAATTAAAAGAGTATTGAAAAACATGGTGTCACAAGTAAATTCCCCCATCAATCTTTTACCCACAAATGTCATTAATTGTTTCAAATAATACAATAACAACTAGGCAACATTTTTCAAGTTTCGTTTGGGTTTATTATGGTTTCTGCTCTTAAAAAAAGTTATAGCGCCCTCTTTGGGAGCGCAACATTTTCAGGGGTTCTCTGATAAAACTACTTTATATATAACGAATTAAAAGCTACAATTTATTGAATTTAGGGAAAATAGTCAATTAATCAGAGTAATAACTACATATAGGAGTTATATTCTCAATATAATAGTAACTTAATATGTTTGTATCGTATTTCAAAATGCAAATTGCTACTGTTTGGACTCGATCCCTAAGTTTTTGCCCTTACTACAGGCTGTTCGCGCAGCGAGCGATCGATAGACACATGATCGTATGCGGGAAAATGATCCGTGTCCAAGCATAGAAATAACTCTCTCCAAATGGACGATGGAGTTATAAATTATGTAATTGCTCCAGAATCTCGCATTGGATTCCCTCCAAACTGACCAGGTAAACAGTTCAAATATTACTCTAAAATAGCCATCTGCGTGTTTGTCTGTCCCAGCCGGGTGTAATGGTGTAAACGAGAGATGGAAAAATGTTTTCGGATTGTAATTTTATTTGGTGTGTGTCAAGTAGTATTGAATGGCGTGTTGTTGTGGTATGTTATTTATGTAGTCGTGGTTCTCGCCGTATCCCAGTGATCAGTGGGTTATAATTAATAAATTATGCCGGTATTGATGTTGATCCATTTGCTGTTAAATTGCACCGTAAACCTCCAGACCAGATCAAGGTCTAGGCAGACAATAAGGGCTGGTAAATCTGGAAACTCCGATTAATTTTAGAATAGAAATGAAATTGTTTTCTTAAAAAAAAAGGCTGAACCAAATTGGCAAAATGGTTTGTTTTGCAATATTAAGAATATTTAATGATTTTGTGATGATCGATGACGTCTTTAAGTTGTAGCATGGCTGTCCAGTTGTGGTGTGTATGTAGGGTGCTAATATAACTATAGTTTGTCTCTGTTTTGCCCGTTACTCCAAATCTGTAATGGCATTATTTATAGACTAGATTTCATCTAGACCGGCTGTGGCTTAAGCACTAAACAAAATATGCTTACCACTACCACCAGTACCAGTACCAGAAGGAGGTTACCAGTCTAAACACTTTGTCAAATGTACCATCTGTGACTGGTATCCTGCTCAGTTTTGCTTACCAGAAAGTTGTGTGCAATCATTTCTGCTCAAAGCAGCTCTAGTGAAATTGGTCCCAGATTGCATCCAATGAGAGGATATTGACAACTTGTTCCTCAGTAATCGTGAAGCCATCGGTGTATTGAGTTGGCTGACAACACGGTCGACAACAACACCTGCTCGTTGTTATACTGTAGGTCATTTCATAACATTAGTTGGCCTCCCTTGTAACAGGTACCCAGGGTGAGTGGTTCTAGATACTTGATACTGACAGTGTAAACACACTATCCTTGTGTAGCAGAGTTTTACTTGCCTGTGACAGTTTTTTTTGAAAAAAAACCTGCATTCATCAAAAGTGGGACCGAACTTCCAACTGCACTCTTTGGTTCTTTCATTCCCTTGCATCTAATGTCATTGTCATTTTGTTGCTCATGTACGGTCTTGAATTAATTTTTTTCATTATAAGGATGAAGTTAGAAGGAGAAAGTTGCAAGATGTTACAATATTTAGATATTTAATATTTTGTGTGTTTTTTGTGTGTATGTTAACCCCATTTCTTTGATTGTTTTGCCACTGCAGGATGTAGTCTTGGACGGACTACAATTCAGAATTGAAGAGAACGAATTTGAGATGGCAGAAGGGGGTGACAGGAACCCCCAAGTTTCAAAGCCACCAGCCCTGGACAAGATAACAATGTCTAGGAGGAAAAAGTCCACCCTGGACGCCCCTACGACCTCGTCGGGTCATCTGGCATTCAGGGTGTTCCTCCATGAGAACGATCTCTCGGATGCGCTTAAACATTTCCCGGCAGAGTTCACCTTGGGGAACTTCCGGGCGGTGACGGAAGATGACTTGGCAGATGATTACGGCGTCAACGATGAGGACCAGCGAGCGCAGCTCATGAGGGCGGTCACCCGGGCCAGGGAGGAGTACGATGAGCGAGAGGAGGCTGAGACCAGACTGCGAGTGAACAGCGTGGTGGTACGAAGACGGCAATCTGAGGTGAGAGTTTAACAAATTATTATTGGGAATCTTTGTCAAAGGATCAGCAACCCGTACAAACTGTCATCTCCAGGAATTCACGAATTAACTCCAGGGTCTGGAGGGGAAGGGGCAATGGATGGAGGGAAAATGATAATAGATGGAGGGGAGAGCTAAATGGTTAAGGGAGGCAGGCGGCATTTAATTGAAGGAGAGGGGGGCAATGGCTGGAGGAGAAGTGAATGGAAGGGTGGGGCAATTGATTGAGGGGATTGGGGGGCTGTTGGTGAAGGAGGAGGTATAGCATTGTATGGAGGGGAGGGGGTAAATGCAGTCCTGATGCTTCCTTTTAGACAAGGAAAGGGCTCGGAGGTAATTTCTCTTTAGTAAAGGGCACCTCTGTTGGGAAATTAGTTGAAACATTCAAGGTGCACCGAGGCAGTGACCAGGGGCAACAGAGGCAATTGCCTCCATTGCCTTCCTGAGGTATCAGGCCTGTAAATGGATTGAGGGGGCAGGTGGCAATCGATAGAAGGGAAGGGTCAATGGGTGAAGGATCAATGGGTGAAGGGGCAGGTTGCATTTGAGAAGGGAGAGGGTTGGGAAACAAATTTAGGGGTGTGTTATTTAGCACATTGGTCATAAAGCAAGAAAAGCACTAAGGTTTCTTTATAAACAGTTGCAGTTTTATAAAAGAAAATGCCTTGAAATTCACAATGTTTGAGATTTTCACCAACTTTGTAAAGAATTGTATGTGTTGTGCAATGAGAGCATTTAAGTACACATTGTGTTTGTATGTACCACACATCCTGTGCCAGCCGGTTTGGAGGAAGTACACGTCTGCATGACACTGAACTGCACACGTGTGGTTAGAAAACAAACAAAGATCAAAGTCCTATCATGGCCATCGGACTGAAATAATTCTTCCTCGTTGGGACGTGTATTATCTGTCTCTCTAATTTTAGGTCAATGGTTGTACTTTGACACTCTGCTAGCTGAGTATTGCCTAAGTTTTGTTTGGAGTAATGAAATCAATCAGTGATTACATAAAGGGCCCAGTTGCATGTCCCCAGTAGCTGCTTAAAACACAAAAAGTAGCTAAGCGCTACAAAATTATGCTCACCAGAATAAGGTTACCAGCTAAAATACCATGTTGGATACTAAATATAACTGGTATCCTGCGTATCCTGCTTATCTTGCTTACATGTCTAGCAGAAAAAAAGTTAAGCAAGATTTTCTGCATTAAAGCAGCTCTAGGATTTTTTCCCGGGTCGGATACTTTGTTCCTTTTAAAGTGCAAGCCAGTTTTTCCCTAAGAGAGGGAACACCTGTGTGAGGGTTGTACCTGAACATTTAAAGGGGCACCAAGGCAGTGACCAGGTGAATGGAGGCAATTGCCTGTGTTACCTCTGTGAAGTATCATGCCTGTAAACGTGACCTTTCATTGGATTGTTAAGACAGCTTTGTCTTTAATGGTCCAGCCACAAGCAGGTTGAAGGTCAAAGGTTAGACAAGTCCGCATTATGGACAACTGCACTAGTACACCTTTAATCAATTTCAACGACTTCCCAAGTGGACAACTTCAAAGGCTGCAGGGCGAAAGAGAAAAAAGGCAAACAAACTTTTGACTGCTCTTACAACAGATTAAATCTACCGGCCGAATCTGTATAGAAATTAATGTACACATTGACCAGAACACCTGTCCGCATTGTACACTCCCACCGCCTCCAGCAAGTGCAAATTCCCTGTACATCATCCGAACATGCAATCAATACAGCAAATTACTCACGGGGCTGTGGTTTTGCTTTTTCACTAACATGCAGTTAATTTAGTTTGAAATTAGGTTGTATGTAATGTAGCGCTTCTAGACAATGACGATGCAATGCATTGGTTCATGCCAATTGATGCACATGTATGTATTCTTTCTTGGGCAACGTGCACCTCCGGCATCATCAAATAAAAAACAGACAATATTTTCATGTTTCAAAGTGCACTAGATTAATTGAGGTGAGGTGGATGTTTTGGCAATGAAATGTACATGTATGGTTACCTGTGAATGCGCTTACTTTGCAATCTGTCAGAGCATTTTTAAGAGTTAGTTATGAAATGTTTAATGATTGACATAATAAGCCATTAAAGTTAATGTTTAAATTATTTTCTTATCAATTCCCATATTGTCTGATGTTATACATATCGGTTTGAAATTGTGCATATCGGGTCGATATTAAAGATATGTTGTCGGGGAGTACCATGATGTTTTGGAACAGTTATAATAGATATTTGGTTTTACCCATACGCTGATGTGTGTAAAGCACCGTATACTCAGTACTTTCCCTGAGTCCCTTGAAAAAACCCACAGGCATATTACTCAGGTAGGATTCGAACCCTTGACCTTTGCCATTCTAGAGCAGATGTCATTTTAGGCACTCAGACTTTTAGTTTAATGGGAAAGAATACCTTTGGTTTTTTGAACTGTTGGATTGTTTTAATCCCATATGCACAATACAATAAAATTAACCAGTGCAAATTTCATTTCAAAAGGTGGAATCATTTTTGAGATTTCGCCAAAAATCTGGAGTGGTTATGTCCACGCAGGAAGAATAATCCATAATTGGAATACACAATCTGAGAAACGTTTCTGCATGAACTGTTCTCAGATTGAACATTTTTTGTATCCCTGTCTCTAAAACCATATAATCGTTTCTCAAAATGTTATACTTTATGAACAGCTGCAGTGCTTCTTACTAAGTAAGATTGTATGGGCATTAATTTTGGGAAAAGGTACATGTTTACCCTCCTGTTAAGGCTCTTCATGTACATTAGAGCGGTAATGCAATGTCGCTCCTAGTTCTTGATACATAAACTCACAAAATCCTGAATCACCTGGGTTCTGGAGATGCCTAAAGCATTTGACGCACTGTTTGACAGTCTATCTTTAATGTGTACAACCTTCCCTTGTTTTTCTTCCTCTTCAGTTACATTTGACCTTGACAAAGAGGTCAGCATGTTGGTGTTGATGTTATTGTCACTTTCTTTTTGTCTTTAGTTTCTTATCGGTTTAGTCATAAAAATAAAAAATGACTGTACGAACCCCAAGGGATCTAAAGCAGGAAGTTTGGTGTATTATTTAATTTATTCATTACAGTGGGGTGTATTTTTCCCGCTAATAGTCTGGAGCGGGTACGATGTGTTTAGTGTGAAAGGTGGCCTACAAGTTGTACGGGTCGACCACTATGGTTAGAATCGTCTGGACGGAGATCCTCAGAGATTTATGTTTTCTTGGTGGCTTGAACGTGGAGAAGAATGCACTTGATCATGTGGAAGTCTTCACGACGAATCAAACGCCCCTAGTTTCTTGGATGTCTTTCAAAGGATAACGAGAGAAGTCTATTGTTCTGCCAGCTGTCCTCAAAGGGGGACATCCTGACTAGGTCCTGACATGGCGGAAGAGCGACTCTCGGCATGATGAGATTGTGCACTGTGGCATTTGTGACTGCAAATGTACATGGATGTTTGTGGATATATACCAGGCAGCCACACGTTCAACTTTCAGGTTATCACATGGTGGTGAGGAATACTGAAGGCATTCTGAATCAAGGACCCCCCTGACGAACAGGTGTTACTTTTGACTTCTCTAACGTAGTTTGTGGCCTGTGTTTGCTTGCAAATATCACACTTGTCAAGGTCTTATTACTTTTTTTTGTCCTTCTTCGATTTTATTGAGCAAGCTCGAACAGGAAAAGCCGAAGGTTTGACCATTAACAAACTTTTTATCAACCTCCTACTGGTCTTTTTCAGTGACATAGTTTCCGGAATGACCTGAGATATTGACCTTGGTAAAAGTCACAGAAGTTTTGAGGGGGACTGTTTGAAACAAGGTTGTCAAAGTGGGATTCGAACCTCAAATATTGAAGAATTGGTCCAGTGTTCCACTAATGTACCTTTTATTGTCTCCAAAACTGTCTAAGTAATAATTTTGTATGATAATTGTGAAAAAGCTACAGTTTTTCTTATCTACAATCTTTTGGAGGTTTAAATCGTCCTATGGAAAGTGATTTAAATCCTGGTGTATTTTTGGACATAAATTCCAGGAAGTCAGTTTGACTATTTTTGTACAAAGTACATGTACCTGGGAAAGATGGCACCTGCGTAAAGGTTAAATGTGCAGCCATTGGTACAAGTGAAATTTGTGTTTGTGAACGGGAAGCTGCCTAGAAGCGTGTTACCCACGATTCTTTGTTCAAGACCTACCCAAGTTTTATTCATGAATTCCTGTTTTTGATACAAACCAGTTCGCTGAAATTAATCCAGTCCTTTTGATTGGCTTGTAATCCATGGATACCCTTGTTGTGGGAATCTAATCAATCAGACAGCTTATCGTCTTTGACTTTGAGAGAAGTTGATCCCTGCGCGATCCGACATGCTGCCACCGAAACCTGAAACATGTCAGGTCCATCTGTACACCACTGAAATGTCAGCACTGAAATTACAGCCGCATCATGACAACAAATATTTGAAGAGTTTCTGACAGGTTCATCTCTTCACATTGTCATTGCTCCCACTCCCAAAGGAAGATGCCTTTGTTTAGAATTCGGAAGGCACTTGGGCTGGGGAAGAAAGTCCCCGATAGATCTGTCGAAGAAAAGGTAAGACTGTTGATCTTGCATGAAACTATAAAGAGGTTATCACCAAGCTGATGAAAGCAGTCCATGGTTTCATGGGATTAAATTTAATGGGCTTATACTTGGGAGTTTTGGAAACCACTTGATGTGCAACCAGAAGGAATTAAGTTAGAATTGTGCGGGCAAGTGATCCAGGAAAAGTCCTCATTGTAGATAAGCTTGTGATTTCTGCCAGAATTTGTCATAGTTTAAGGATTTTATTTGGCATAGCTCCTCTTTCCTCAACTAAAGTTGCCTTCAAGGGAAACAGAGTTGTCCAAACCCTTCTAGTTTTTGAAATTTGTCTGAAACATAACACCCTGGAAATTGTTATTCTCTAGACCGAAGGGAGATCCAGGATTCCAGGCCCATATCAAATTTTTCAGGGTAACGTATTGTCTGTCACAACAAGCCCTGGGGAGGAGCTGTCATCTCTGGGAAAAAACAAGAACTGATTTGGTGTAATGTCTTAAGAGGTGTTTTTATAAACACACTGCAAGCTGCAAATTGATTCCAAAGTTGTTTGTTCACGTACTTTTGATCTGTGATTTGTTTTTTTGTTTTTCAATCAGTGTCATGAAAGCTGAAGGCTTACAAGTTCCTTTTGAAGTGTTTTCCTGCAAACTTCTGCTTTTTGGTTTCTTCCTTTGAATTATGACAGTTATATGTTGATAAATATGTTGGAAATTTAGTAGTTTTGTTTTTATTATAAATAGACTGCATTTTTGGGGAAAAATAGAAAGACTTTCATGTGACATCTGCCATTTTGAGTGAGTGCCAGCTAGAAATTCAATCCTATAGTCCCTGATACATGTCTCTAGTTCCTGTAAGACCAAGGCAGTTTTTCCTTTGTAAAGGGCAAGCCTTTTTGTTTATACCTGAGTGTTACAAAGGGCACCAAGGCAATGACCAGGGGCAAGTAGGCAATTGCTTCCATTGCGCCCATGGAGTACCAGGACTGTGGGGAAACCGACCCTATGTCGATTTTTTCATTGTGGTTTGTATTTTTTAACACAGTAACAAACACCCACCCCTTCATAACATTTCAGTGAAATCAGTTGTGGAGCACGGAAGTGCCGAAGGCAGGGATAGACTACATGTAGTTGTAGTTTCATTCCGATAATAGTGCTGCAGTTTACTGTTTGATGTTATTGGCCTTTTTGGGCGCAGGAAAGCCCTGCGTCGCCTAGCCACAAGATGAAGCAAGGCAAAAGAAGAAGTCTGGAATCGAGAAGATTTTAATGTGTTTTTAGCCTCTAGGGTGTGGAGACTTCGTTCAGGTATAGCACTGCTGTCAGTCCATTAGCTGGTCCCAAGACCCTTGCATTTGTGATTGGATGGTTTTTATGGATACAGAGAGAGAGAGAGAGAGAGAGAGACCCTTTTTTGACTGGCATGTTGAATTCAACATCTCTAGAGTCTATTGTATATTTATAGACTTTGATATTTTTCCTCTGTGAAGAAAGAAAATGTGATTATCTTTGATGGTATGAGTTGATTCAAGACAGATACAAGAAGATTTGTTCTTGTTTGTTTTAGAACAAACTAGCAGCCAGATGTGACTTTGTGGAACGGATTTATTTTTGTGTAAAAAAAAAATAGCCCCAAATCTTTACTGTTCTTTTTTTAACTGAAGTCAGTTTTTGACCGGAAATGGGGAAAATAACTTGTTCATGACTGATAAATTGAATTAATGTAAAGTTTATCATGGCTACCTTTGAGTGCAATAAATGTGATTTTACAAACACTTAGTTCACAGCAGTTCGCTGTTTAATTTCAGTCTTAGAGCCCCAACAAAAAATATTGTATAACATGTTTTTAAATGTCAATGGGGAGAGTATAACTTTGTTTTAACTGAAATGTAAAGTGTAAAAATGGAAAAATTTGTACAAATGCTCATAAGGAAGACCATTCAAATGGTTTGAAAATGTGGTGTTTATTTGTTGATTGGACTTTGACCTCCAGTTGTGAACTCAAAGAACTGTCAAGTTCAATTGGCAAGTAAAATTTTGATGGTAACCGGCCAAAAATCTTGTGTACTACATGCCATTTTGGCTGGTAACCTATGTTGCCCAAGCAGATTTGTCTGTTTGCTTAGCTGTACTGGTCAGCCAAAAATACTGTGCATTACATGTGTACATGCCATTTTGGCTGGTACCCAGTTTGCTCAGCGGCTGTGCTGGTCCAGATTGCGTGAAACAGAAGTAGGCCAAATCTCTGTGGTTTCTCAGCTTAGAGATTTGAACTGCACCTTCTTTTCAAAATCAGCACGAAAAATTGAAGTCAAAAACACTTTTGAAGATATGATGGCCGGACGCATGTATTCAATTGCCAACTACACTGGGAATTCAGCTCCGGTCATTCCCAGTTGGTCCATCCCCAAATGGGCTTTCCTTAGACCATTCAAGATGGTTGTTTACGACTTGTTCAGTTGAGATTCAGAACCTCTGCGGTCGTTGCAGATTGTTTGTTTTTTCCCTTTCTTTTCTCATACCCATATCCATGACAAAAGGTGAGAAGACGAAGGAAAAAAAAGTACTAAGGATGTGTTCTGTAATTCTGTTTGGAACCAAGCGGGGAAAAACAGCAAATTTTAATACAGAAAGGAAAATGTCCAGTTTCTGCTGTATCTCCCTACATGAATATTATGTTTTTTGTGTGTTCATCAACTTTGGAACTTTGATAAATGTCTTTGACCTGTAACAACATGTAGCTGTTTTAAAGAAACCTGCATTAATACAGTGAATTTAAATTAATTGCAAAAAAAAAAAGGACAAGAAATTGTGAAATTTTACTCTACCAAGTTAAAGTCTGCTGTTAATTTCACCTCTCAAAAGTGAAATTGAAAAAAATTCTCCTCTGTGCAAACATTCCACGGCCCACGCACCGCTTCACGCTGCATGTTACAAATGTCATGCCCGGTGATTTGTCTGAGGAAAAAAAAACTTTCCCTCGTTCCTTTCGATATGAACTGGGCGTTTAAGCTGAGTGAAATATTATCCTTTGCTCCGAGATGGTGTCGTTTGCCTGGAGTTAAGTAAAAAGCATCAGTTAAGACGGAAGTACATGCACATCCTTAAGGTGAACTAAAAACACTGGATAGCTTGTGTTTATAACGCACTGTTGGTTTCTGGAGGCACGCAATATTATTAGTGTACAGTGAATAATGTTCCTTATGTCTACAAAAAAATACTTCAGTTGCGACTCAAAATTCATTAATTGCTACTAAAGGCAAAGTATACCTTTGGTTTTTGGAACCGCTCGTTTGGTTTTAATTCTATAGAAATGTAGGTATTTACAATAAAATTAACCTGCGAAATGACCCTTCAGAAGGTGGGGACCTAGTGTTTTTGAGATATTGCTGAAAATTTTGAGTGGTTACATGTATGTCCACGCAGGAAGAATAATCAGTGATTCAATTGGAATACACACTCTGAGAAGCGTTTCATCCAGAAACGTTTCTCAGATTGAAATGTTTTTGAATCACTTGATCTCTAAAACCACATTCCTTTGGAATTGTTTCTCCAAATGGTATACATTATCAACAGCTGCAGTGCTTCTTACCAAGTAAGATTGTATGGTCATTAGTTTTTGGCGTAATTACCGAAGGTCTACCTTCCCTTTAAATATTAGCATTCAGTGTGTGCTCAAAACGTGTTTAGTCGAAATATGTTGCGCTGCAAATTTGTTGGATATAAATGTGCACTTTACATACATTTACAATGCACCATGTGTGTCATAAATGACACTCCTATATGTAGCTCCCAAATTATCATAGTACATGTAGGTGGAGCTTGCTGGTGAGTAATATTTTTGGAGGTGTAGCAACCATAATACAATACCTTGGAAGGGTAGCAAGGTGAGGTGGCACACATTGCCCAATTGCCCAACTTCATGGCTCTGCTTTACTACTGAATTCTGCGCTTGCGATCACCATTCTCCGCTTACTGTGCAAGCGCCAAATTTCTGTGCTAGCTGTGTAAGCGAAGAATGCCTAGTAACGTGGATTATGCACGTGCACAAGCAAAAATTCCCCGCTAACCTGTGAATCAGCTTGATGTAAACACAGAATTTCCTGCTTCCGTAAGCGTAGATTCTTTGCTTACGGTAAGCAGAGCCATGAAATTTGGCCCAGGCCAGAAACATAGGGGCAATCCCCTGCTTTTTATGATGAGTGTGCAGGGTGCTTTTATGTGCATTACACAGTACATGGGAGAACATAGGCTTCATATTCCATCTGAATGTCAAAGTAATTATGGTCAAGTGTTTTGCTCAAGGATGTAAATGACGCTGCTGAGGCCCAAACCAACATCCTGGGAACACCAGAATTTGAGTCCAGTCATGCCAGCGCACTAAACCGCTCGGCCATGACATTCACAAATTGTCCCTTTTCCTGTGTAAAACTAGTCATGGATTAGTTCTCAGTATCTCGTGTTTGTGAAGAATCAACTTCAAGAAAAACCAATGATAGCAATTAAGTTTCCTGTCAGGTATCTAGTATTGACAAAAACTCAAGTTCTAACTGTTGTGTGCAAAAAAAGAAGCACCAGACTATGTATCCTTCTAGCCTCGCTTTGGTTACATTGAGTTGAATGGAGGCAAAACAAAATGACAGTTATCCTTATGTTCAAGAGCATGTATCCATAGACTTATATGCATACATGGTAAGGTGCTTTCATATCCTCCAGGCCTGGAATTTCATCTTTGAGAGGACATGGCCTTTTTCATTTTACAAAGGGCACTTCCATTGAAAACAATCTTAAAGTCTATGGGAAACTTTTGCAGGGGCAACAGGCCGTGACCTCCGTTTCAAGCCTCCATGTAATTCGTTGCCTGATTCTCAACTCCAGACATCTGTTTTGTTTGACCCTTACCACGCATGGCACATGTCCTTGGTTTTGGGTTCCTTGGTTTTTCCATTGCCTGAAAATGTACACACAAACTTCCGTGCTCTCTGACATTTGCAAATCTATTCAAACCTAAAACAAATTTGCCACCACATGTATTATTTCCGATACATGTACATTGTTGTACATGATACTTGAAATAGACTTGTTAAAGGGAAATTGTGTTTAATGTTCTAAATCACGGCATTTCCTTAAAAAAAGTAGCAACATGCTATACAACCGTAAATCTTCCTGCCTTCCAACCCCCAACCTATATGTCAACACCCCCCATCCCAAGCCGTCCCCATTCCGGCGGGTTTTACAGTCTAGATTCTTACGTCAGTCACATTGCGTGGCATTTCTCTGTTGCACTGCTCACGGCATGGCCCCCAGACCCCTCCGTCGTTCAACTCAGTTATTGATTTTTTTTTCTTTTCGGGAGGCAGTCGTTTTGGCCCTGTCTGCTGACTGAACGCATCAGATCCTTTAGGGTAGAATTCGCATACAGTCCGTCAAAGGAAAAATACGCCAGTGGCAAACATAAAGGGAGGATGTAAGATTATATTTTGGAAGCTTAGTATGACAGTACGACATTCAATAATAATTATGAGAAATTCAACCAACTGTTGAAGGAATATGTTGCAGCAATCCCCAATTTCGAAGAGCTGCTTAAGCAGAAAGTATAGATTTAAAAAAAAGTGTGCAAAGCGAAAATGAACACGATTCCTGTCGCTGTCGCAAAGGCTCTTGTAAACATATTTTTGATGTGCATAGCTATTTTCTGTGCTTAAAACAGCTCTGTGAAATTGGGTCCTGGGTAGAATTTGAGAAAAAACGTTTAAGGTGAAATTCTTGCTGAAAGCTCAGCAAAGTTCTTTCCTTTAGCAGATGATGCAAGAATGTATTTTGGAAGAGAACAACATTCAATAGTGCAAGGCATTCATCCAACTATTGAAGGAATGTCTTGTAGCAAACCAGGGCAAACATTCTTGAAGCAATTAAGCAGAAATTTCTGCTGACAGCTCAGCAAGTTTCTTTCCTGAGCATATTGTAGTACCAGTCACATCCGTGTAAACTATGGCATTTCAGATGGTTACCTGTGAGGAAGGTTCCTCTGTGCTTATCAAACTTGTCTACTTACACCAAGGGTCGATTTCACAAAGCACAAAGATTCATCTTAAGATGAGTTGTTAATAAGACCTCAAAGTCATAATCTTAAAAGTCTTCGTCCTTAAGATGGGATGCTAAAGAAACCCAGCACCATCAAGCATCATGAAAAGGAAAGGAGCTTGCCTCCGATATCTCTGGATTAGTAGCAATTTGCACTTAAGCATTTTGTAACCTTTCGTCAAAATTTGCTACAACAGTTTACAGATTATAAACTTGATACATGTACGTGTGCATTTATACGTGCACCGTATTAAAAGGGCTATTGAAGAATTCACTGGAATGGAAGCCTGTGTGTTAACAACACGCATCTTCCTTCAACTGGAATTACTTTTTGTGTCGTTTTAAATTTACAATGTGCAGCATGATCAGTGGCTGTCATCTCTCTTTCCCTTTATCCAGGAGTACCGTAGTGCAGCTTTGAAAAAACTGTTAAAATATACAGAATGATTTAACCATGCGATACAAAATGTATACTATCCTTGTGTAAATTTTGTGCACAAAGATTTGGGGGCTATAGGAGAGGACTCTGACTGTTATCCATCATGCACACATACTTGATTATAATGTACATGTAATGTGCACTCTGTAGTAATTTGTAAAATGTCATTAGATATGATATTACTCATGTAATATTTGAAAATTAAAGACTAATCCAGGCAAATTCGGACGTTTTTGTATTGGTGTTGTGTTCATGCTGTGCTTGTAAATTGCATTTAGCTCAATCGAAGTACAATCGAGGGATAGTTTCTCACACGGGTGGCAGTAATTTCGACAGAAATATTGCTTGTTCGATGAAAAAGCATGCCTTTTGAGAGTAAAATTTTAAAAAACGTCCGTGTCTATTCGGAGTGTAACCTGTTCTATACCATGTCTTTAACCTGTGGATTAAATAATGCCGCGCCAATGTCCCACAATCTCCTGAGTAGCTACGCTGGAATTTTATTTGACAGCTCTCTTATTGTGATGCAGAATTATAAATCCCGCATTTCCACATATATATACTATACATAAACCTACTTCAATAAAACACAGCTGTGCAAAACTCCCCAAAATGGAATTTTTTATCATAGCCCTGTCACAGTGTATTGATTTTGATTTACAAGGCAAATTTTGGCTATACTGTACGTCTGTGAGAAAAAAATAACCTGGCGAGTGGGAAATTGTACTTTTATGTTGTCACTTTGTCTAATGAAATTGCTAGATTCTGGTGTTGATCATTCAGAATATAACTTTTTGTTACACGAGCAGATTCACAAAGGCTTGATTTTGAGAAAGGTTAGTATTGTTTTTTGTTTTTATCAGAGCACCACCCACGCATTATGTAGTGGTTTTATTTGTCCATGACTTCACCACTGTGGTCTCACCACTGTGGTTAGACCACAAGTTGACTTTGTGGTTATGGAGATATTTACAAAGAACCCCGATTTCTATTCATTTTCAAGACCTGTGGGTGAGCTCTTTACAGATTTTATGGCATTTTAAAGATCAACTTGAACAAAAGCACCCGAACTAAATTGACTATTTGTCCTTGTTTAATTTGTGTTTAGTTGTTATTTGTATCAAGTAATAAACCACAAGGAAAACTGACTGGGTAAATTTTTAATTAATTTGGGTTTGATCAAAGAAAAATTGACTGGAGCGGGACTTGAACCAACGACCTCCGGATTAACGTACCGGCGCTCTAGCAACTGAGCTATCCAGCCCTATGTTGGCGATCTCCCTATTAGTTATTATTTGGTCATAAAAATGTGTGAAGTTTTCCTCCCTCTAATTTTGTAGAACTGTGCCCCACTTTCCCTTTGATTGTTGAACTTGTTTTTTTCTTCCCCGCCGTTGGCGGCACCCTGCATGTTTCCCAACAAAGACACATAAAAATGAAAAGTGAAACCAACGCTGTAGTACCAGTGCCACCCCCCCAAAAAAAATAAAAATAGCCAGCGTAAAATCAGTCCCATTGTCCATGTTCAGGATGTTGTGACATAAAATGCATCACAACACGGACAGGATGAAGGTTGTTAAATCTTTGTTGCTATGCATTTTCCACTGTGTTGTTTGGATCAAGTCCCCAGTGTGACATCACAGTGCTGTCTTGATTCCAAGGTGCTTGGGGGCTTTTCACGCAACTCTGCATTTTTTCCCAGAGTGACACTGGTCTAAAGGTATTTTTTGTTGCATTATGAAGCCATTTTTATTGAGTTTTACTCAATTATATGTAATCATTTACAAACGTGTGTACCTTTCTGTAACAAAAATACGTTTACATTAATTGGTTCAAGTTGATCTTTAAAAAGTAAGAAACTACACTGAGACTGCCTATTCAAGTAAAGTTGACATGGGACCAATTTTCAAAGCTGCTGAGCACAGAGTACAAATTTTGCTCAGTAGAAACGTGTTACCAGTAAAAATACCATGCTATATATATTGTTTGTAACCGGTTCCCTGCTATTTTATGCTTAGCAGAAACAATCGCTGAGCACAGTTTTTTGGCTTTCAAAAAGCTATGAAATTGGGTGGACATTACTTGTGTGTGCTTTCAGTGTTAAACCTAATTTCTAAATTCTCGGTAAATGAAAATGGGGAAACATGCTGGAGGAGGACATTTTGTTGCTGAACCTTTTTGAGAATTATAAGTGTTGGAGTCTGATGGAATTAAAATGATTTGCAGATGTTCTGTTCAGATGGTCGGTATGTTTAACTGAAAACACTACGACCCTTTTCAAAAACATGGTATTTTACTTGCCGGTTTTGCCGGGACGATGCGTCCGCACTGGATTTTTTGCCTCACGCGACTAGTTAACTTACGTCATGGGTAATCAAAGATGGCAGCCACCTTGGTTAAGACTGTATGTCATCTTTTTCATCAAAATTCCCCTGTTTTTACAGATGTATTTTAGTTCAAGCTACAGGATGTTCAGTTAATATGTAAAACTACTATTAGTATTAGAAATGGTATCAAGGTTAAAGCTACAGATGAACAATGTGTGTTTAGGAAAAGGAGATGGTGAATGTTATGGCTTGGTTAATGAACTGTGCATAAAAAAACGAGCTATGGCATATAATAATCACAACCTTTTTTAATTATTCAGGCCTGATATACTACCATGAGGCGACAGAGGCAATTGCTGCTATGGTCATTGCCTTGACGCCCCTTGAAATGTTCCACTAGAAATGTACATTTCTGTCGTATAGACACCCTTTATCGATGACAAAATTTGGCTTGCACTTTACAAGAACAAAGTACACGTGTCAGACATGATTATGAAAGTTTACATTAGTGACGCCCCCTCGCCAAAATCCGGCAGTTCTCGAATAATAGTGACAATGTTTTAAAGTGAAGACAACTGAAACATCAGCCATGATATTAATGTGACTGGATATCTTAAATATTCTACAGTGATTTGTACATGATGTACACTTTACACATCAGGCCTAGAGTTACACAAAGGCCACGGAGGCCATGGAGGCAAATGGAAGTGCCCTTTGCAAAATAACATTGGTCTTGCCCTCTCAAAGATGAAATTCCGGGCCTGACATTGTAAGTCTTACCAGGTGTTGTTGAAAATCTCCTCTTCTCATCCATTTGATGAGAGAATAAACTCAGTTTTCAGATTGGGCAGGAAGTGCCAGGTTTCGCCATGACGTGTCACATTTTATTGAAAACTAAATATCAGTTACAAATGTCATGGAAAATGTCTCGTCGGAAATACAATTTGTACGAAAAATTGTCCCCTATTACTGAATTTGTAATTTTTATTTGCCTAATTGAAGTAAAATGTACTTAACAGACCTGATACATCACAGAAGCAACAGAGGCAATTGCCTCCATGCCCAGATGCCCAGTGGTCATTGCCCTGGTGCCCTTGAAAATGTTCCAAATAGAAAAGCATTACCCTTTACTTCCAGAAATACCTTGCTCTTACAGCAACAAAGTATCACGGCTGATGGTGTGAAGTCCCATGAAAAATATATGAAGTGATACTCTGTCTTTTCTTGAGAAACTTGAATCACCTTAAGCCAAGTAAAAAAAAATGCAATTGATCGTCCTTGCCCTTTTTTTTTTAAAGCCGCATTATTATTTTTCCCTCCAAAAGACTAAACTATTTATGTACTTTGGCTTCATCTTGGCACTGCATTCGTTCTATGATTCAATCTATCCATATTTAGACTTATAAATTCTACATGGCCAGCAATTTTATAGTCTGGCTCTTTCCTTGAAAGAAACAATAAAAAGTGAAAATTAAAAAGGTCTGCATCCTTCTCTTTTTAAAAATCCCATAATGATCAACTGATGTCTTTTTTTAACTTGGGCCTTATTTGTCGCAAACTTTTCAGGTTGGTTGGATTTTGTGTTCATTGAAAACTTAGCCTTTTAACACTACCTACCTTTGATCCATGTAATTGGCCACTCGGGTAAACAGTCTTCTATACGGATTAAAGCTGATCCGGAGTTCCTTTCACACTGCAATATCTAACCCATAGAAAAGTTCACCCAGTTCCATACTAACACCGAGATTGGTGGGTTAAATCTAGTCCAGGGCAGGGTTAAATTTTACCAGTTTTTGGTTCGTTTAATCTCGAGAATTTTTAGCCCCCCGAGAAGTGTAGTGTGAACGCTCCAAGAAAGAAGTGTAGTGTAGTGGGGTCTCTTCAGGAGTGAAATGAATATTATTGTTCGAATTGGCGGCTGTGGCTATGGCTACGGCTAGATCGCTGCGTCATCAGGTATTATACATGTAGTGTAGGCTGTCCTTATTAACACTCGCAGCAACAGTCGTAGCCGTAGCTGTAGCGGCCAGTTTCGAAACAGCCTTACTCTCCCAAAAGCCAACAGTGTACCTGTAATAATATATAGCGAGTTGTGCTTCTACTGTCAAAGTTTTCATTTGATATTTATCCAAAGATCTGATGATTTAGTCAGCATTGTCATGATCATTCAACTCACTCAGTCATGCATTGTGTGTGTGTTCTTAAATAAACAGACCCTTTGGGTAAAAAGCAAACCAGCACAAACCCATTTCAACGTTGCCATAATGATAACGATGGCCTGCCACTGTCTGTCTTTACTTTAACAACTATACATGCAAAGTCAATTCTCTTCATTCTTCCTTTTTCTTCCCGGCGACTGGGACCGGAGGGATGATTCGGAACACAGGGGTGATTTAAACAGATAAATTTAACCCGTTATGGAGTGAGACATATCTGTGAGTTCTTCATGGAATATGAATTTGTTTCTTGAGGCAGTTCAGCCGTGATGCCTGTGGTGCTACAACCAATCAATGAGCTGACTGTAATGACATGCAAATGGCGCAGCATTTTTCCGATGGAATCTTGATGTCCCTCAGCCAATGAGGGACCCCTGGAAACTAGCCTCACGAGAGTGAAGTGCTTTTTCTCTCTCTCTCTCTCCTTCTCTATATCTCTCTCGTGGTCTCTCCATTTTTTGGTCAGTGTAGAGTTTCTGTCCCGCTCGGATTCGTCGGCGGTTCGCATATCTCCTGAAGGTTATTTGAACGAAAAAAGCAAAGAGATCGCTGACGGTGGCTAACAGACCTCAGCTCTTACTCACCTTCAGAGTAACCACTTGTCTGTGCATCAGCTCAACTTGTGGAATATTGTGTCTTTGGATTTTAAAGGATTAAGTATTTGCCAAGCTGTTTCTTCAGAGTTTGAAGGGTGGAGTGAGATTAAAAGCATGCTCATGAACTCTTGTGAGTTTACTACAAGCGAGGAGGGCACTCGGTGTAATCAGCAACTTCAGCTGTCTTGAGAACTCACCGGGCTCGGAGAAAACAAACAGCGCTCCGATGTTCTTCTCCCAATTGCCTCTGTCGGGGCATGCATGTAATGTAAATGTACATGAAACATCGGTAAACTTCTCTACGGAAATGGTTAATCATGAAGGGGGTCGGACTTGTCTACAGGCTTTTCAAGAACAGTGCATGCTGTGTTTGCCGTTGCACTTGAAATTCTGTGAGTTAGGAATTATGTTTGCTGCATTTGTTATGGTTTAAGATACTGGGGGGAAGAAACAGCCCTTGGATAGCCGGTCGGCTGTGAATGAAGCCGCTCTTAAAGTACACAACTTGCATTCTAAGCAAGCTAGGAACTGCGGTTGTCCTTTTGAACTGCGCATTTTAGTCGCATGAAAGACTTTAATCTCCTAGAAGAGAATGCAACTTTAAAAAAGTGTTTGCTAAGGCACTTTGTTTTACACACCAACATTCTGAAAAGGAGGTTAATTTATTATAAGTGGGTAGCTTTAGTGAGTCCCAGACTTGATTGTAAACCCCCATGCGTGGCATCGACTTTGGAAAATCCAACACCCATCATACAGTCTCTGTTCAGAGATAAACCGCATGAATAATAACGGACGGGGGACAGAACAAAAATTAACCCGAGACGAAACGTCTCGGTGACACGATGATCTTGATCAAGACATTTGTCAGTACGGTCTCTGTGATTGTCGCTGTTGGGATGTCAATATGAGAGTTGCTTATTGTTCGACTTCAAGGAATTGATGATCCACAACGGAACAGTTCGCATACACTTTGAGAAAAATAGAAAAAATTGATACACAACTAGGAATCTAGGACACTGACAATAAAGCTGTTTTCTCATGGGGCAGGGAAAAAGTCCTCTGCAGTGCAGATGCTGGTTGAATCTTGATGTTGTGTTCAGCGATGGTAAAAATAAATAATTAAACACAGTTAGGGATCTTTTAGAATTGAGGTCTTGGACAGTGACGTTGCTTTCACCATGCCCCTCCATATGTGCTTTCTCAAGTGACAACAGAAGACATCATCACTGAATTCTGAGACAATTTTGTGAACTGGGATATTTTTTTTCTTCGAGGATGGAAATTTCTTGTCGTGCTACAGGGATGCAGGTTTGAAAATTGAGATCTCAGAGAGTGATGATGTTTCCATCAGGGTGAACAGAAAGTATCGTCTGTTCAGTGCAGACGTATTTTTTCGTTTTTGGAGAGCTCAGATTATGCAGCCACATTGGATATAAATTATACCGTTCATCGAGACAACTTCCAGGAGGTATAGTCAACCTTGTGATGTAGTTTTTTTTCGTCACACGGACAAAATTATCCCCCCCCCCCATCAACAATGGGTATTCACGAGTAACTTGTAAACACTGTTTAGTCATCGAGACGGGGAGGAAAACAGATCTGGAGGCAGTCATGTGTCACTCGCAGCGATCGTGGTCAGTTGGGTCTCGAGAGGGATTGAAATCTATCAGGAATAGGCATCGGGAAGACTTTGTTTTAGAAGAGGAGGAATACACAAACTCTCCGGAGATAGTTCTCCGACAAATGCATCGCCAAGTGATTCGGTCCAGATCAGCGGTAAGACCCTTCCGATGTATTTTGCTTTAAAGGGACGATGTTGCAGCCATCTTGTATCTTTTTTTGTTTCTCCTATCAAAATCAACACTACCCAAAAATGAGGCTGGGAGGAATAAATTAGTCTGATCTCTTTTTGGTATGAAGATATTCAGTATTCATTGTTGCTACTTGAGACAGGGGATATGGCATAAGATTTGTTGACAGACTAATGGGTTCGTTTACAATTTTGTCAAATTTTCTTGAAATGAACACAGTTTTGGAGGGTTTCGTCACTGTCATTTATATCTCGGGTTCTTAACATCCCTTATACAAAATGTAGACTATCATAATTTTTTTGTGAACAGATTTTACGTTCGGCGCTAATCAATCGTAACATTGGGATTGTGAGTGGAAGAAACCCCCCTATTTGAATTGAAAGTGGCCTTGTCATTACACAGATGAAATTTCAGGCATGCAATTACAAAAATAGTTTTAATTCTTCTATCTTGCTCATACTGAGCTTCAGGGAGAACTTACTAAGAGTCAGAAGTGCCAAAATCACGCTGTGATCAATTTTGCATCTTCCTCTGAAAGGAAAAGTGAAGCACAATTGGAATGGATTAACCGTCAGAATGATTCATTAGAAAGGACCGACGATCCATTACAACATTGCAACTTGCTACAAAACATTTGAACACATTTATTTTGCACAGGTGCTATGCAGTTTCCCCCATTTACAGTACAAAATAAAAATGGTGCTTGAAGTAATCTGAAACTCTGACATCAATGGTTTTTTTTTTAATGAAAGTACCAAAACCAAGGGATTGCCCAAAGTGACTACAATCCCAGCCCAAATACTTAAGGGCTACTTGACAATAAACATTCCCTCCCCCATTACCCTCTCCCCAGCCCAATTTTGTTATCATTTTAGATTTTAGACAGCGGTTTGGTTCACTTTAATTAATCCTGGTCATTTTAGAATGAGTTTGTCTTGTCATCAAATAGTTGTTTTGCCTTTCTGAGACTGTTCCATTACATCATTAGTAACGGAACAGTAACAACTGTTGTTCCATTACATCGTTAGTAACGGAACAGTAAGAGATATTACTCTCTTGTGTTGTTGCATGTTAGTTGAAATCTTTGCCAGAATAAATCATAGTAATGAGTATAATATTAATAATAATAGTAACCACCCCAGCTGGAGCAAAGACCGCCCAACGAGAGTCGATATTGATAGGGGGGGAGGCCTAACCAACAAGTAATGACCAGGATTCTAGAGGGATAACCCTGTAGCCCTGAAGATAACTTGTAGAGGAAATGATTTATTTAGAGGAAATATTTAGTTTTTATAGATTTTAATTTGCATCGGGGATAAAGAATATCATTTGTGTTTTACCCATACACCGATGTGTGTTAAGCACTGTATACTCAGTATTTTCTGGAGTACCGTGATAAATATGTATTGTTGGTCAAGTCATATGACATCTGCTCTAGAATGGCAAAGGTTGTGGGTTCGAATCCCACGTGAGTAATATGCCTGAGGATTTTTTTTTCAACAGGACATAAGAAAGCACCTAGTACACAGTGAATAACACACATCGATGTTTGGTAAAATACAAATCATAAGAATTTTTACAAGCATTGTATGCTTTGGATGAACTCATAAATTTTTAACCCACGTCTTTAACAATTCAACAACAACAACAAAATCTTGGGGAAACCTTAGAGCGAGGAGCTTTTACAGCTCCAGTGTAGATTTCCTCGTGGCATGCTAGAGGGATTAGCGCCCAAGCGCGCATATTATATTCCAGCATTTCGCAAAGATCGGTGACTGTATTGGCTCTGTTTATCGCGCTGGTAATTGTGAGTAATGATTTACAGCTACAGGCAAGGTTTCTGTGTGAAAGAAGCTCCAAGATAAGGTCATTTACATAAATAGGGTAATACATGTTTACGATTTAAAGTGACCGTAGTGTCGCATCTCCCCTCCCCCCCAACAAAAATTTAAAAAGAGAGAAAAAAGAAAGAAAAAAAGAGCAATTCAAGGAGAAATAAATGCATGTTACAGCTTAGATGAACTGCCTGATATTCAAATGACAGGCCTGGAATTTCGCTTTTTGAGGGGGCGGGGCCATTTTCATTTCGCAGAGGGCACTTTTATAGAAAATCTATTGGAAACCTTTGATGGGGTATAAAAGACCGGGGCAACAGAGGACTTGGCCCTCCACGTAGTTCCAGGCCTATGATTCAAAGCATACAGTGTACAAAACTTTGTGGCTAGACTTGTCATCGGGACATGCTTCCTCCAATCCACAGCATCTATTCTCCAAGATTTGCACTGGTTGCCGACATGGGCAAGAATAGATTTTGGAGTTCTTGCATACTTCATGTGAATGTCCATGGTACATGTACATGTAGGCCTACATGTACATAGCCCGTGTTTGTCTGTCAAACTTAGTTCAGTACAGTACAAACTAGCTAGAAATCTGCATTCTACCAGTAAATCGCTGTTAACACCCCCCCTGCTCTTTCCAATCTGCAGTTGGTCAGTTATGGAACAACAAATTAGATGTTGTTTGGGCCGAAAAATCAGAACAATTGAAAACCCAGGTCAGAACATACAATGTAATGGTCAATTTGTCTTATTTTTGAATTCGTGACCATGCATAGGGACTAAAATAATGCTTTGTATTCATATTTTTTTTAAATTTTAACTGAAGAACCAAAACAAGAAACCTTTACAGCCATTTCATTTTCCTTCAACTGTGAATGAGTTTGGAATGAAGAATAGTCAGGTCTTCCCTCTTTGTGTTGGGAGTCATGGTCATTGATTGCTACTGAATACAGGAAACTCATCCAGGACGATTGCAGTGTGATAAATTATGTCTGATGGCGGAGATCAATAATGTCTGGATTGGAGCAAGGCCAAACCACCACATCGATAGTGTATTAGCCATAGGGTCACTTGAATGTTGCTTCATACCAATCCTCCTGGGACATTTTGTCTGAAATGGTGTCCAAGTCAAGAAAATAGCATTTGAACAACCAAATCATTATTTTGATTGCCGCAATCAAAATAAGAGCACATTGCAAAAGCCTTGACAAGAAAAAGTGAAATTTTTTCGCTAAAATGTGACCACCAGATGTGACAAATTTGTCACCAGTTGGTTTATTGAAAATTGGAGGGACTTGAAGACCTAGAATTTTATCTGTGAGAGGATTAAGCCATTTTCAGTTTGCAAAGGGCACTTCCATTGGAAAACTTTTGAGGGGGCACCAAGGCCAAGACCAGGGCAACGGAAGCCAAGGACTCCATGGCCTTCAGCTACAATTAAAATAAGAACATATATATTGAACAAAATCTGCCACAAATACAAATTGTTTACACCCAAACTTAAACTTAATGATGTGATATATAGTTGTTACAAGTTGGTTGGCAATGAGGTCATTCTTCCAAAAACCAACAATATTATAATACGATACACATGTTTAATGAATCCAAGAAGTATGGCATGAGTAATACATCGTACATGTTCTCTGAAAAAGTAACCCACCCCCAACAAAATGTGTAACTTTAGTTGTGAACTTCACAGAGTTTCACACACTAATTAATTTCCCATGAACTAGACATGTGCTGATTGATAGCCAATTTCCAATTAACTACCTAGACTAATCGTCTCAACTCTTACATTACTTCAGTCTTTAGATAATTACCTCATGGGAAGTAGGTGAAACTGTCAAATCAGTGCCAGATAAATCGTCCAGCTCTGCTTTAGAAAACTAGAATACTTGTTAACACACCTGCCTGCCTTATGTACTCAAGCTGAGGCGCCTAGGGATTTCTTCCTGGCTTGGACAACATTGCTAAGATTGATGGTTTATGAAATGCTAACAGACAAAGCAAGTTGAAATCCCCGCAAGTAATCATATCGCCCTGTTTTGGCTCTGCGAGCGCCGCTGAAAAAACCTCCTTATACACTCCTTGAAGAGGAAGATTATGTGGATTTTTTTGGTCGTATTCCTTCTCCATTTTCAGTAACTTCATCTTGTACATTCTTATTCTGACATTTCAGAAGTCAATATTAGGATTTCGTGTCGTGGTCACTTGGTTTGTATCGATTTATTTTGTAAGGTTTTTTTTTTCCCCTCTCTTTTCCTAAGTGGATTTTAGACTGAGGACTAACACTTTTTCAGGAATGGTTTGTTAATTGCATGTGCTGATTGAACAGGGAGGCAGTGGCTAGACCTGATGAAAAATGTATCTTTCAATAATGATTAAATATTTGATGATGATTTTTTGGGGGTGTGCATGTACACAGTGTAAGCTTAAAAACATATATGTTTATAAATGAAACAATTTGAATAACAGTGGCGACAACCAGCCAGTAAAAGATTTAGTTTATAAAAATGACACAAATAGATCAACATGTTCATGACTAAAATTGTCGTCAACATTTGTTGTTGTGGTTTGTACCCACTACCCTCACAGTTTGTTTTGTAAGTACGTATCTATTGGTGCACTGTTTCTTTGTTTCATTTTATCGAAAGCTTACAGGGCAAGGAAAGCTATAAATTGCTCCCGTTAAATTATTGAAGAGAGCACTATGCACCCCAGAGAGTGAAATTTTACACTTCAGTATCAAAAGTGAATTTACATCATGATGTTATATTAATCTGGCTGTTCTAATATCTAAGTATTTCGAGCACTTCTGACAATTCGTATGTGCCTACTGAACGGCGGGATTTGATTGCTGGATTTTTATTGTTTTACATGAACGGTGCAAAAATACGCCACACCCTCAGTTCATTTTGTGACTGTGAATAAATATTCAGTGTTTTTTCCCCCACAAGTTTTTAAAAACCAGGTCAAATTGTAAGGAGTGCTAATTGTTTTCACTTGGACAAAGTTAAGGAGTGTGGAGGAGTGCGATGGGTGTAACTGCTCACCAACTCCTTTTAAATGAGTGTCTGATATCCGATTTACATGTACGATGTACTTGTTAAGTTGTGTTCCTCGCAGTCGCGGGTGAACAGTTTTTCTGTAGGGGGAAGGATAAACAATGGAAATAAGCATGTTTCTCCGCACCTCTCAAAACTACAAGCCAATGAGAAGTCTTCTTTTGGCCTTAAGTGAGGGCGCTGTTCAGGCTTGTGATGTTGATAGATTTGTGTTCAAAATAAATTATACCGTTTTTTTCAATTGTATAGACTTATGACATTGAGATTTATTGGCCGCTTAATAACACGATATAATTTTGAAGAACTTCATATTTTGGGATGGTTGTCACAAACGTTAGTAGGGTTTTTGTGATCAATTTGGTTAAATGTACATGTAGGCTTTCATGTAAAACCATCAATAATTCAAATTTTTTTTGGGGGGGCTCAGGTTTTATTTATTCATTGATACATACATGTACCAATTATATCTTATACCTTAGTTAATCAGGCCCATGGAACATAGTTTAATTTTTGTATGGCCTGGCTTAAAACCCCTTAGCTTAAATACAAGTTACACAATGTCCACTTTGATTTGATTCATCACCAACTACTGATGATTTCAAGTAACCAAGGACATCAGTTATAAGCTCACTACCTGGGGAGAGTTCAAACGAAAACTCACCAGGATTTGTGTTCAACCGGTAATGGCTGCCCATCGCAAGGATGTCTGGCATTTGTAAACTTGCAGTTGGTGGCAGTGTATTGTCCTCTGGGCTGAAAAGGCAATCAGACTGATTTTTATCTGTGCTTGATAAAATGCTATTATGTGTCTGCAACCTGGGCACGATGACTGTCTGTAGAAATGTTGAGCCTGAATAGGTAATTGCACAAAAACCAGACGTGAAGTACGCTGTATGTTTACACATTTACGCACAATTCTATCAGTCGCAACTTGCATACCATACACAGGGTTAGAGCATGTTACAGTTACCATTCATGCCTTTGTGTTTATCGTTTATTTATTTTATTTAGACATTAGAACCAAACAGACAGGATATACATAAAAGTATAAAGTGATTAAAAAGCCAAGGATAGCTGTTAAAACGCGGCTTATTTCCATCGGGGCCCTTCAAAAACACAAAGATAAACACAAACAATACGATATGAGAACAGAAATGCACGGGAAAAAGCGGAAAATGGTGATAAAAAATACATTGTTCAAAATAAGATCGAGAGGAGGGATGTTGTTCCACTGCCCTTTTTAATTGGATGTTTTATGCTATTAGGAAGTAGATTCCATTCCATTCATCAATTCCAGGATTTTAAAAATGACGTCTCTAGTCCGGGGTACGCCTTTAATAAACAGAACATTGAAAAGCAATAATGGATTAAATTAATATTAGGTGAGAATTTTTTTTTATTTTAACCAATCATCCAGGACCCATTAATACGGAGGCACTAAAGCATAAAAATTTGCAAAGCACAAAATAATTTTGCCTGACAGGAAAGGATTACCAGCCAAAATACCGTGTAAATCGTAGCCATTTTGAAACTGGTTTCCTGCTCGTTTTTTTGCTTTGCAGAATTGCTTAAGTGGTATTCGACACTGGTCTTCAACATGCTTTTAATAACTAATGTTTAAATTAAAAGTACATGTGTACATCGTTGCTTTTTAAAAAAAGTAAATTAATTTCCATCCTCTATTTAAAAGAAATAAACATGCCATCCAGCAGACCTATTAAAATGTCATAAATTTCATTGAATAATTTTAGAGAAATCAACGGAAGGGAATGGTAGTTTTTAAAGGGTTTTCAAGTACAATTTTCTTGACTTTGCCAGTGAGTTTCCAGATTAAAAGTAGTCCTTGTTTTATTAATTTTTCTATCTACCAATCCACTTCTTTCTTTAATTTTTAAATTTTGTATTTTGTATATTTTATTGTCATCATAATGTACAGTTTGTATATTTACATACAAATGAAAATTATGAAGGTTATTGTCATTTCTAAAAAATACAGTCAGCCTAAATGAAGCAGGCATGATCAATTTCTTACTTGGAAAAACATTTTTTTTTTTTTACTTTACCCTTCAGTGTTTAGTAACAACCATTGCGCCATGCATGAATGCTGCTATACATGCTGCAAAGTATAGTGATATTTTATCGATATACAATAACACTTTAGTCTTACGGTGTGTGCCAGACGTTCAGGTGGACAATGCTTCAGAGAGACCTTGGAAATGAAATTTTTATATAATCGCATTTTCATATTATCGCATAATCACGTCTAGGCTCTCGAATCAATTCTGCAATCTCTCTTGCATCAAAGGACAGTAACAAAATTCAGTGCACTTTTCCTAGCAGTGATTTAACACTTGGAGGTTTTGTTTTTCCTTCTAAAAGACAGCCATTTTGTTTTTTGTTTTTTTCATTCAAATAAGTATCAATTGAAAGTGAGGTTGGGAGGAAAAAGTCTGGTCCCTTATTCGTAGTGATCACTTTGGTTTTACGACACAGAGCTTGCAGGGAAGTTGAGGGACATTATTGTCAGAAAAAACCTCTTATTTCAATAATGATGATAATAGTAGGCATCATGCCACCTTACACTACTACTACCCCTGTTCATTGAGCCTAAAGCTTTCCTGAAACCATCCCAACTCCTTAGGAGTGTGCAGCACCACTTGAGGGCGCACTTTGGGTTTTTATGATTTGGCCAACTTCCGCTTGGGTGTAGAATTCACAGAAGTGTGAAAAGGGGAACCAGACTTGCTAGGAGCAAATTCTTTTAACAACTGGCATGCTGTAGTTTGCAAGAACTGCTTGTCAAAATTACAACATACGTTCCAGGACGACTGGGATTCGCCCATACAATGTACCTAGAAAATCATTTTTGTGCATTCATAAATTCACCACTGGGGATCGCATTCCCCTTCTCCTGAAGTATAAACCAGGCTTTAGTCTATGCATAGACACATAAACAGTAGGCCAAGGCCTACCAGGTTTAACTGATGAGTTGGTTTGTCTGTCAGTTTCTCAAACTGCTTATAATTTTACAAAATACACAGCACGCTACAGATAGAGAAAGGGCCACTGCTTCAACCAACTTAGCTGCTCTCTGCGTTCAAGTGTAGCGTACTGTTTGTAAAGAAATTTAATACACAGATGCAGCTGGAATAAATTTGTCCGGCAATTTTGCATCTAGCAAAACATTTAGGCCCGATGTTTTGTGCACACTGAATTCTGATATTGAGTTGCAAAGGATGAATTTTGAGTCACAAATCCTGAAGTACGAGCAGCAACTGATACATTCTGTGTATCAGGGAATTCATTCACGTTAAGATGCAATAATTGCATCAGGGATCAAGAATATTATTTTAGTGGTTAAACCAAATACAATATAAAAATACTTTAAAAAATAAGGTACAGAGCAGTAGAACCTTTTTTTTTTAAAACAGAAATTGTGAATATTCCTCACACTTCCTGATGTTTTATCCACATTTTATAATAAGAGTTGTTAGATAGCTGTTAATAAAATGACCTCACACTCCGAAGTGGTTTGTATGGTGAGCTCTTCAATAACTTCCAGCGCTGGTAAGCCTTTTTGTGTATGCAGTGGATGAGTGCAACTGTTCAAGGTTGACTAATAGCAGACGGCACTAGGAAGTGATACAAAAAAGATGAAAGAAAAGAGGTTTTTTTTTCTGCTGATGAGTTTGTGTTGGCAGTTTGTCCCTGTCACCCCTCTGGAAGGTTGTTTGGCTCATTATTTGTGGAGACCTTTTTTTTCCAGGTTTGGCCAGCCACTGGTGGCTGATGAAGTGGTGAACGACCTCCATCAAATTGCCAATCAAAAAAGCGTGGCCGTAGAGATAAGGTTCATGTACTCAGATCCATATGTACACTATCGATAATGATTGCAAAACTGGTGCCATACTGCGCTTAATGTCTTTGAGTAATTTGAATCAATAGAATGTGTATGTACTTTGAAGCTGCATGGCCCGATTTCCGCCAATAGAAATATTTTTTTTAAAGTCTCCGAACGAGTTTTAACATCTGCTGTTTCAAAACGATGAACAGACAAAAACTATTGCATATATGCCATGGTCAATGTACAAAATAATTGTAACATGCCAAATTGTTTTTACACAGCTTTACAAGGCTGTGGAAATGACCAACGCTGGGAACGATCTAAAACATTGTTAGAAACGACCCCCTTTGAAGTAATGTAGGTTTAGAGAAAGAGGTAAATTTTCACCCAAAAGGTTTGAATCTGAGAAATGCTTCAGGCATGAAGCTTTTCTCAGGCATCTGAAAGCACACAATTCAATGCATCAATGGTAGTTTTTTTCTTTCATTTTTTTCTTGCAATTTCGAAGACAAATGGTAATGATCACTCATGTTCCCTTGAGCTTTACATGACGTCTTTGAGGCTCATCATGTGGTTGGTTCTCGACCAATGAAATTCACAAACTATTCCCATGGTACAATTTACATATAAATGTACAATGAGCCTCTCTTCGCACGGGTACATAGTACATTCATTTCTAACAAAGTGTGGTACGAAAAACATGAACTGTACGTTGATGTAGCTCACATGGTCGGTTGGTTTTGACAGACATGATTCACAGTGGAAAAATGCTGATTAAATGTTGATTAGGGCATATACACGTACTCACCCATACTCGAGCCGTTTCGCATAATATCAATTTATATGCTAACATTGTTTATGCATGCTGTACATGATTTTAGCCCGAGGGGGGGCGTCTGGATGGGTCTTTTGATCACCCTGTTAAAACTCAGCCATTTGGGTGGGACCCGTCGTGGGACAGTGTTCTAGCTGTCGGTCATTTTGTACACGTA
>CM021538.1:2032404-2043458 GCA_010994315.2 Pisaster ochraceus | reverse complement strand
ACAAGACAGAGTGAAATAACATCAATATGGCACTGTGGAAGCGTGTTTTGTCTGGAGAAGATCGTAAAATAACAGTTTTGGGTAGACAGTGTGCACAGAATGTAAAACTGCATATTACATCTAGGTAGACAACAGATTTTTGGTCATGGAAGGGCAAATTTGGAGGGTGGGGCCAAAGAAAAAATTGAGGGCCCATTGCACCACCATTGAAGAATAATAATATGAATATAGGGGTACCAGTGACTCTACAACACTGTGTCTGCAGTTCCAAAGCACTGTTTGAAAGTTAGTGGGACACCAGTTGTGGACGATCTGAAAAGAACAGGTGGTTTTCATCACAGTGTGGGAGCATTTGCCCACCCCCTCTTCCCCAAACTTCTATCTTTTTCCACCCCCAGCTCCCCCACACACACACACACAAAACTTGAGTTTTATGAAGAGTGAATGTTGTTTCTGTCTGTGCACACAGTTGGACGATTACACCATTATCTTATATTTGACAACAAACTTTGTGCTTTTCACAATACTGATGTATATTCTGATCAGTGCAGTTAATGTTTATGGTACTCTGAATGGATTCGCCAGCGGGTATGGCCAGAATGCCGAAATGTCCTACCATTGCAGCCAATGGTCATAGCCCTACAGGCATGACAGGAATTCACTTGATTCCAAGATAGTCATAAAAACTTGTGCAATTTCTATCTCAAAGCCTACTTGTTATAAAGATGGTAATGGTAGTAAGCATCCTGCACAATTTTGTTGTCTGAATTATCCCCAATGATTAGAATTCATTAAACTATTCCAAAATGTGAATCTCCAAAACTCACCTCAAAGCGAGATTCAAATTTCCATGGTGTCTGTTAGTAGCCGGAGATGCAGTTGGTACCCATTTCGCCTCGCTAAATGTAGATGGATTTGATGTTCTTTATGAAAATGAAGTGAGAGTTTTTTGCTCTTTTCTCATCAAGTTAAGACACTATATTCAGCTGAAACTTTCATGGTGACTCTTATTGTATGTATCTTGATAACTTTGCCTATAAATCAGCAATACGTCAACAAAAAAACAATCTATGTCCCTATTATTAAGTGTCAGTAAGGACGAAATAAGAAAAACTGTTGGCAGTGGCTGCGGCCAGTGTGGCGAAGTGTCCTACATGAACCTCTGCAGCCAGCAGCCGTGCTTTACAGGAAATTGCTTGATTCCGACATGGCTTAACTATCAGTAAGGACAAAATAAGAAATTACAGACTCCTGGCAAAGACCCTGTGATGTAATTTAAGATTGGCTGGTAAACAGAGAGTCTTACCAAGCATATTCCAGCTTAGAAAAAGACAACTCTGTGGCAGGGTGTGGGTACGGCAAGCATTTAGCTGCTGTTCTTAATTACACCTTCTTGTGTACTATTAAGGCTTGTTTGTAAGAACAATCTCTGACTCTTCAAGTCATAAATTTAACTTCGAGTTAACTTCGGTAACTCCATTAGTCATCAGTGACTTTCATAAGTTTACTATTAAGTTCAACAGACATAAATCTTTGAATATTTTGCTTTCTGACCTGCGGTGTTTAGTCTCTCGAGTTTAGTGGGTAGAAATGTCAACCTGAGGGGACGTCATGTTTGCAGGCATTACGGACAGTGCAACATGCACGTGTAGTCTGACTTTGTATTTTCATGATGGCCCTGCACTGACCGATTTATGGACGATTCCTAAACGTGTACGTACACAATTTGTTGTTATTTTTAAAAACATTTTTCCTGCAGATAGAGTAGCAAAATGTTAGGATGTTTAGTTACTTGTCTTCATTTGTTGCGTGTCATGGCTGAGGGGTCAAGTGCACTGGACTCGAGGTCTAGTATTTCTAATCAGCAGAGTGTGGGTTCGAGTCCCGGTCGTGGCACATGTGTCATTATAAGGTGCTACATCAAAAGGTCTGATATTTCAAAACTTCAAAAACCTGTGCTCTTATTTTGCTTTACTTGGACTACACAGATGCCCAACCTGAGTTGCTTAAAATGTCGTCTTACTGTTTTAAACAATGCAACAGGTGGTAAAACCAGCAACAAGTGTTAAAACCTATAACACTTTTTTTTGCATTTATACCACTGCTTATTTTGGTTGGCAAGAAATTTGCAACAGGTGTTTCTTGTTTACCTTTTTAATTAATGAGATTATTTGAGATTTGTGTACTTCACTGAGCTGCCTCGGCATGCGTCACATGCATGTGCATCTGCTTCACGCCCAAAATCGTTGCTATTTCCGACTCCAAAACTGGCACACACTTATTCATGAAAACCACCCATTTCATCATTCAAAAGCAATTTTTTATGACAGAGACTTATAATACTGAAAAGACCTCAAGTCTTTGAAGAACGTATATTGTGTGTAAACGCTAAGTCCAATCATTAAACTTTTCCTACGGAAAACTTCATACTGAATCTAGCTCAATGCAAGTCCTGTTGGCTTCTGGCAATTGTTGGTTGGAGCCAGTTTGTGTGAAGTTGATGTGGCTTACAGTGGGATTACATCGCACTTGCAAACATAATTGACCCAATTCACTGATGTCATCAACCACGTTAAATCTTAGTAGGTGACGCACACATGGTTTGACCTGTACCGTTATCTTGACATGTTTGCAATTCAACTGTTGACCAAACTGGCAGACCATGGGTAGATTGTAGCGGCATGTGACGTCAACACACGGGGTCTGCTTTTTAATCGGAAATTACTGCTTCACAAAGCTATTCTAAAAAATTAACATGGTTGCCGGCAAACTAATGGTGTAACTTTTGCACAAGTCTGGTACCACTGTTTCTGCTATGCAACTTTTGCCAATGCCAAGCAGCTTTATCGATGGGCCAGGTCTTTTGTGGTTGAGCTCAGGCTGAGACAAACAGTGTGATTACGGACTACGGAGACACTGATGAAGATGATGATGAGGAGGAGGATGTTTTTGTGGTAGCCTCCAAGGACATGCTCCTCTGATCGTGATCTTCTCTGACAAACTCGCCTCGATGGTTTATTTATAAGATGATTGTTTCTGATAGCATTCTTAAAGGTGGGGTCATTGACTGGTTTTTGTCAATGTAACTCTTATTTATAGGCACAATTATACAGAAAGAGACAATACAGGTCACAATAAAAGTTTCAGCTGAGTACAGCGAGTACTTAATGAGAAAACAGCAAAAAAAATTGTCACAGTGTTTTCACAAGAGCATCCAATCCATTCACGTTTCGCGAGTCGACAGTGGGCACCAACGACATCTCTGGCCGCAGCATTCGTGAACGGACACCAACCCTCAGAAATCTGATAAACGATCCATGCATGAATAATTTCTCAGATTCAAAAGTTTGTGGGTGAAAATTTGTCCAATCCATATTACTTCGAAGGGAATCCTTTCTCAAAATAGTTTATACTATCAACAGCTGCAGTGCTTCTCAACAAGTAAGTTTTTATGGTGATTAATTTGTTGAGTATTTACCAATCTATGACCCTATCTTTAAGGGGAAGGACATCTTATTTTTAGAAGAGTACATTGACTTAAGGCTTAACTTGCCTCAATTGCGGCAATTGAAATAAGCAGTGGTGATTTAGTAGGTCTTTGTTTTTTAGTTGGAAGAATTTCCCTGGAGGAGTGGAGCTGATAGGTTCTGGCACCATTTTAATTAGTGAGCTTTCAGATTTAAAAATGTTTTACTCCAAATTAACAAGTCCTGTAATTTGTCTTTGACGTTTTTTTGTTTTTTTTAGCAAGAAATTTTGAAAACTACATGGTTAAGAAAAAACACACTTGATTGTGTTGTTTTTATAATACAGATAACTCACATCAATATCGTATTAATTTATTTATTTCTAAGCAAAGTGTGATGTCACAAATCACTATGGTGGTATTGACAACTCATCTTAAGAGGATCGCTTGTATTTTGTCAAACGCAAGCCCTACCTGAGCAAACTGTAGCGGGTGCAACAAAATCCGAGTGTGACATTTGCCTTCAAAGCCAAGTGCAAAGGAAACATGAAACAACAAGCAAAGGATGGTTTTTGTGCCTGTTTTGTAAGGAAATAATCTTGAGGATGATTAAGGAATTGAGTCAAACATTAAAAAAGTTTTGTTTTTGTTTTAATCAACCATTTTTATTTACTGTATAAACAAATCCACACAACTGAAAAGTGCATTTCTTCTGGACGAAGTGTAATATTGTACGACTTAAAACTACAATTCATGATTTGTCGTTTGGTATTTGAAAATTTAAGAAGTCCTAAAAGTGTATGTCTATCTAAAACATCATTATAGTATATGGGTACCAGTGACATGACAACACTGTGTCTCCTATTCTGAAACACTATTTCAATGTTTGCGGAATACCAGGGAATTATTACTTTTGATGTTACTAACCTTCCCCTCTGAAAAAAAAAAGGTTTACCATAATTTGTCAACTCATACAAATCTAAGTAAAAGTTTAAAAAGAGTACTTATAATGCAGATCTATAAACATTACAAAAACAGTTTCATGCAGGCATTCTCTTGTAATTATTTTACATCTACTGAATCTTAAGACCACAGACCAGCCTGGGATGAATAAGATGTTTCAAAACTAAGGAACATGACTGGTGGATGCACAATGTTGGCACAAGTAACCATTTTTTGTAAAAAGGTGCAATTGTAAAGGTTTAAAAGTATCACATCTGCATGAAAATGAAATGTGAAGGCCGTAGTCTTGGATTGATTTCATGTAAATCAATTGACTTACCCAACAAAGTGCATACAATTTCTCGGACACAGTTACTGGTAATGGCGAAGAAAGGCATCAAGATGTACCTTTTGGATGCCGCTACAACATAGTCAGAACATCAGCCTCATTGCTTGAACTTGTTCAAAAAATGCTGTCTCGATGGTTTTCGAACATTCTAATATCCCCAGCCAGCTGTCACACTCGTTAAAATTGCAATCGAGCTTCTTCATCTTGATTTTATGTGGAGTATTTTGTTTCGGCGCCGTGCGCAGATGGCTGACTCCGGCTGGCCAGTAATTTTCTTCATACAACCCTGACTACTCTTTCATTATTTACCATTGATTTCCCGCCAGTTTTCTTAAACAAGATGTCGAGCTGAAGTGGGATGGGTAACTGTCTGTGACATGATCGTATTGCCTGTCACTTAAGCTTGGATTTTGTAATTAGAGTTTCATCAATGTTTGACATGATGTTTGAGTTTTATGTGATTTATTATCACTGCATTTTCACTCAGATGAGGTTGGCAATCTTTGATGGGGCTCTCTTTCTGTGCATTGGGGTGGCATGCTTTAAAAGAATGTTGACTAGTGAAACAGCTAACAGACTGGTGAAATGACAAGTTAGCGGGTCTTGCTTGCTTTTAAAACTAAGTCCGGGTTAACTCAAAGTACATTTTATAGTAACTACACAAAAATAGCAGAGATTTATTATTATGACTTTATTTCTCTCCACAAAATTCAATAAATTACACACTAAAATAAATTTTAAAAATGAAAGAAAACACTAAAAACGTTTAGTAGATGTGTAGAAGGCTAGACTGAGGAGGAAAATTATAGACAATTTTCCAGTAACCAAAAGGTTCAGTCTGCCAAAAAAAAAAATCTAAAAGGTTTTGACAAGCATTATACACAAGACGAAAAACAACAACAGCAACAACATCCTTATTAAATGGCTGTATGGAACCATGTATGGAGACTTGATTTTACCAATCTTATCTCATTATAGCCAATCTTCAATCTTCCTCTTTAAATCATGCCCAGACAAACCTAAGCTTCAAAACAGTCTGGGACCAACTCTTATTTGAACAGCCGACAGTTAAATAAATTCAGCAAACAGAATAACCAACCATCCATCAGGAAGGGTGAAACAGCCCATAGATGTTTAAGACACCAATCTCACACTATGCTACTTCTCTCCCTTGTGTCCCCCTTCCCCCACAAGTTGTCCATTTTCCTCTTCCCCTCTGCTTGAAATCTGAGAACGCCTCTGGCTGCCGGCCTCCCCCAGGTAGTGAGTAACTTCCATGGACAGGACAGACACAGAATTCACGACACATCGTACTAAAAGTTCAGAGCTGAAATACACTCCCTGTAAGAAGTGCTGCACCAAAGTTTTGTTTGACCCAGATTTTTTGCCATCTTGCTGGTATTTTTGTGGTCATTTTGAAGTACGGAACTCTTACCCTGCCTGTTTACGCTTTTTCTCCATTCCTGGTCTTAAACTTGCCCTTTGTTTGTTTGTTTGTTGGTTCGTTTGTATGTTTGTGGGGGGTTTACGCTCTCCTTCAAAGTTGCTTTTTAAAATAATTTTCTTTAAAATAACTATCCTAAAATTTTCCCTCTGAAGAGCTTCTTCATACTAGATGAATTTCCTGGGAACTTTCCCGGAAATTTGAGTTGAGCTTTTCACGCTTGAATTTCTGACCCCGGCAAACACATGGGAATTAGCCATTTCCCAGGGAAAGCTACCCCTGTTTAGGAGTGGGTTAGGGTTAAGCCAGGTTACCCAGAGTGAGCATACTGAGTGCTCATTCTTCTCAAGAAAGAAAGTATCGTGAAATGAACCTGGGGTGACAGTTGGCTTACAGTTCCCCAGGAATTTCATGGGGTTTCATTTCCTTGGGCTCTGTAGTGTGAAAAGGGCTAACGATATTACTATTAAAAAAAATACAATTTTTTCACATGTTGCCTAAATACATTTTTATAATTTTCTTTTTAAAAGTGTGTAAAGTCACCATAACTATGTATTTGTAATTCTGCAAATATTACATACTCTATTTTAACCAAAGTAAAGTACAAATGGATATGAAATGTGTACAATTACCTCATCAGAAATTCAGGTCATTTATTATGGTGTGTTTGTAAGACAAGAGTAAAAGTATTTCATTCAATTGTCACGTAGAAACGACATTCAGCCTCTTGTTGTTCTTATACCCTTTGCCTTCTCGTCGCAACCAATCTTGCTGAAAATAATTTCCAACAAATTTTCATTACATTTTTTCATCAGGACATATAAAACCTTGCACTCAGCATAAACATGTTTTCTTCTTTGTACACAAACAAACCTGTCCGCTAAGCTTAAATTTTTCCCTCCGAGTCACCTGAAGTGATAATCCCACGGGATAAATGCCGCATTTCTATCCAATTTCCTACCGCAATTCCCTTCCGTTGGTTTGTGGAGGGGGGGGGGGGTTGCAAATCCTTGGTATGATTCAATCAGATTTCATCCCCGTAACTGGATTGGGCCAGCTGTTCAACCAGAAAAGAAAGCTCCAGACTGTCTTTGTGTGGCAGAAATTAAATGGCCTCTGAAATTCAGATTCTTTAAAGGGATTGTATATAGATATTTTCAATTTTGTGCCCCATCTTGGTTTTTTTTCTTTGCTTTCTTTCTTTGTTCTTTTTAAACTTCAAGGCTGGAAAGGAAAGTCTGGTCTTTTTTTTCATGAAATGGGATAAGGAACTATCATTGTCTTGTCACTGTGTAAACAAGGAACCATACTTCACAGTCTAGCAAGGCTTGCAGTGACACCATTTAGATGAAATCTCTCTTTGAAGACAGTCTCTTGAATTCGATCAGAGCATACTTATACTTATCAAAACGTTTAGTCGTTACACTTTTCAGAAACGCCACAACTAAAAGATGGATTTTATGTCTGTGGTGTCACTAGATTGTACCTCCATCATGCAATTTTTCATACTTTGCATACTTGGGCCCAATTTCAAAGAGCTGCTTAACGGCTGATTTTGTGCAATTTCCATTTCATATCGCTGCTAACTGTAAGCACACGAAAAGGCATGCTAACCTTCAAGTGCTTACTGTATGAAAATGAATGACAGAACAAGGCAAATCCATGGTGAACACGCAGGATAGCTGCCTAACATATGAAATATGCCTATGCTTAAGCAAATTTTTCTGCTATAGTTAGCACAAAAATTTGCTTACTGTAAAGCAGCGCTATGAATTTGGGCCCAGGAGTTTGCTCAAAGTTGAAATTTGCTGCTTTTTGATTGGCCATAACTTTATATTTCTGAATTCTGATTGGCCAAGACGTGGCATTTGTCTTGTTCTGATTGACGCGAACTTTGCTTACAACATGCCTTATTTTGATTGGTGGAAAGTTTGTATCCACTCCATTTTGGTTGGTTCAACAGTATTCGTTTACTTCATTCTGATTGGCTAAGCTGTACAAGCTGCATCCAGATCAGCCAATCAGTCATCCACCTTAGAATAGTTGCAGCTGTCACTGACCCCTGTCAGGCAAGAAAGGTGGCTGTGCAAACGATCATTTCAAACCAATTTTACTTGTAAATTATTTAGGTCAACACTTTTGTTATTCACCTCTTTTTGCCGGGAGTTACATGCAAATTAAGTTTGACGCCAGAAGATATTTTTGTACCATGGTGGATCTGTGACAGAGGGCTGTTACTAAGGAAAGCCATTTGATCTCAGAGGGTTTTATTTTTGCATAAAATTTGTCTTTGCCCGGGTCCCATACGAAGCTGTTCAGAGTAGACATTTCCACTTGCACAATTTTTTTTTGCTATTAAGCAAAAAGAAAATTAAAATTAGCTGTTGCAAATTGTTTACCAACCAGACTTATGGCATGTATGGTATGTAGCCTTCAGAAAGAATCTGCTCGGGTAAAAACGTCAGGCCATTAATTATTTTTTAAGGAAAAAGAAAACAACTTTCATAGAATAGTCATAGCAATGTCAGTTCAATTTTTGGGCTGGTTACCAGTTTTTGCTAAGCGTGTGCTAAGCTTGCAAGCGTTTTACATTGCAACGTACCTGTTGCATAGGTTGAGTTAAATCGTAAGGGCAATTAGGCTCACAGAACAATTTGCTTCAAGAAGTGGCTTTGCCCAGAAATTGAATTTAACCCCTCACCATTGCACCCATATCGATGTCATTATTTTTGCAATACCCCAGCTCAAGAATAACGCTGGTGTAAGTCCATCATTGTGAGAAGTCAGCACTTTTTCAGCAGTACAAAATGGTTGCCCCCCCCCCACCTTTAAATTTACGCTTCCTCCTTTGCGCCCCCCCCCCCAGATTAAGAGGTCTGGCGCCGCTGGTTTTGCCTTCCCAACAATTCTCTAACCTAGGGTCGTACATATACTCCACATTGACCCAATTCACCCGACGTTATCACCCAGGAGAAATCTTGGTTGCGCCATGTTGGTAGTCGGAACCCCTGTGTAACAGTTACTGTGCCGTACACATCATTGGCAATGCAAGCCTTACCATATGTTTACATGCAATTTGACTCGCAATGTGGCAGACCGTGGGCATAGTGTAGCCATGTGTGCTGTTCGTACAAACTGCACATCTTCACGTATGTCTGGACCTTGCTCTATATGTTCATGTTTGTGTGTGGGATACAGTGAAATAACTAGTTTTTGCTTAATTCCAATTTGTATTCACATGAACTTGTGCCGTGCCCTCATATTGTACTTCCAGGTGATGAGAAGCAGTTATGTTTAAGCGTCTCGCTCAAGGACACAAGGGTCACGGCCAGGACTCGAAACCCAAAACACTCTGATGTCAGAGTTGGCCACCAGAAGTTTAGCTCGGTGCACTAGTCTGTGGCTCTGCCACGACACGATATATTGAATAAAGACCACTTTGCATGTTTCTTTATTTCATACTGCTATGTTAAATATTTTGACAGACCCCCTCCGCTAAGCTACCAGAATCTATTGCAGGCTAAAAAACTGAACCGAACAATTTGACTCCGTGTCCATGTAGATTATTTTCTCATTTGGCATATGGTTTTATTCCTGCTCCTTAATTGAAGCTGACAGACCATGCATGAGTTAACAGCACATTGGTGTAGGTTAACATCTTTTATGTATGCGTGTAGAAAGACAACTTAATCAATGATAATGTCAGGCATGTGAGCCAAGCGTAATGGGAGACGAGCAGTTGAAGAGCAACACTGCACAACATACACACGCATTATGTCAATTATGTTCAGGTTCAAGTATGCATGTTACTGAAGTTACCAATATTAGTACTGTATGTAGTCTGGCACCCAAAGTTATACCATGCCCAATATGGGGGCGAGGGTGTCCCCCCCCCATGTTCCCATACTGTAACACACTATTTTTCCTCTTGTACCCGTCCCCTAAATTATTTTTTGCTTTATAGCACAAAGTTGTTAAGCATTATTTTCTGCTTAAGCAGCTCTATGAAACTGGGCCCAGATAGACACTGGAAAACCACTCCTGCACGGTTCTGGTTTGAGGTAGGATTCGGACCAAGTCCACAGAGATGTAGGGCAAGGCTAGCCAACATAGTTCTGTACGTGAATGTAACACAAATTGAAGTCATCCGAATTTGGTTTCCTAATAAAAAATCCCAACCTTGTCCGATATCTCAGGCACCTTTCTTTGCCCCTGGACTCTCCTGATTGGCATTCCTTACCAGAAGACCTAGTTCCCACTACCTTGAGGTCAATGCTACTGCAAGACAGAATACATTTTGGTCAAAAGTCTGGCGCCATGGCCCAGTGCCACGAGGGTCATGGTCACCATTAAACCACACAGCTTCCTTCGTCTGCTTCCATTTACAAAATGACATCGTTGATCTTGTCAACGTAGCTGATGACTTTACAGCTTTGTCAAATTATGCCTTGTTAAAGAAGATGGATGATCGTTTTAGAGTCCAGGAAACTTTAGTTTGTCAACTTGTTGGATATAACCTGACATTTTGTTAATGATTAAGAAACATTGAGATGAGCCAAGTAAAGGTAGCAGTTGTCAATACCCTCTGGGTTTTCCCAATGCTCAGAACACTTCTTGGCTTTTGTAATATTTTTTGAATTTATAGTTGCCTGCAAGAGCTGCAGGATTTAATCCCTGAGCCTCTGGAGACTCTCCCTTAGGGTGATTATACAGGATTGGTACGAGGATAAAAACATCACTGTTTAATTTTAGTCTGAAAACCCACTGATTCTAAAGTTCATACTAGAACTGCTTTTTTCTGTGAAATTTTCCCCTCTGAAATGAAGCGATATTCCAGAAAACTTATCTGAAAA
>CM021538.1:1971197-1990518 GCA_010994315.2 Pisaster ochraceus | reverse complement strand
TTTTAGTCAGACTTCCTCTTTAATGTCTCTTGATTCCTGTTTGTTTGCAGCGGAGCAAGCAGTCCACTAATGGGTAACACGGACAGTGAGCTTCTGATGATGAACAGCATGTACAAAGATCGCTTCCCAAAGGCCAAAGAACAGATGGAGAAGAAACTGAAGGTGAGTGATGTCGTTACAGTAGTACAAAAACGTGGCACCTCTATTTTTCCAAAAACGTCGTAGCTCGATCTTGCAAAAATGTCGCATCTCGATTTTGCTAAAACATCGCATCTCGATCTTGCAAAAACGTTGTATCTCGATTTTGCAATAACATCACATCTCAGTTTTGCAAAGAAGTTGCAACTCGATTTTGCAAAAACTTCGCATCTCGATTTTGCAAAAACATTGTGTCTTAATTTTGCAAAAAAAATTCACATTTTGGTGTTGTAAAAACGTGTTTCTCGCATGAAAACGCTCCGTGCAAAAACGTTGTCTCTTGGCGCGTAATTGTTTTGTAATACATCCAGGCTATTTTTTATTGCCAATAGTAGGAGGGCGCTTTATATTCTATATATTTGTGTCAATGCAACAACGCATTATCTTGATTTCGTAATAACATTGTATCTCACAGCGGAGGGAAGCTCTGTGCAAAATCATTGTTTTTCGATGCCTGTTTGTTTTGTGTGTGCACCCGGGTTATTGTTAACGCAAGATAGCAACATTTTTGGACTTAAAAACTTGTGTGTGACGTAAATGGTATTTTAGGAAGGTACCATATTGCTGCACTAATCAAACGATATCATTAGGAGATGCGACATTGTTGCACTATCAAAACGATATCATCCAATTGGAATTTGAGGTATTTTTAGTGGGTATTTGCAGCTCAAAGGGAACTTTCAGAAATAGTCACTGATAAAAAGCCCTTTTTGAAACCATGACTTTGGCCTGGGCTTCATTTTGAAAATGTAGTCTTTCGGTACGGGACTTCAGACAGTGCCTAGAACGGAGTCGATGCCTAAGCCCTGCTTTTGAAAGTAGTCATTGCAGGTTCTGAGGTGAGAATATCAGGCCCATGTTTTATTTTTCCTTCTGAACTTGCTCCCGTTCAACATGCCTTTAATTATAGTATCGGTTATTGGCAACAAATTTATTTGATTAACATGCAATTAACGTCAGGGGCACTTTGTCTGTCTAACCACAGGACTTCATCACCAAGCATTCCTCAGACTCTGCGGAGGCGAGCGACGCCATCTACATGTTCCTGATCCATCACGCCATCGAGCTGGCCCGTGACTGCCTGGTGAAGTCACAGGCCGACCTGCTCTCCCACATCTACCTCTCCGATATGGCCAACAAACTAAAGGTCCTCTCAGAGGATGTGAGTAGATTTATCACCATTCAGACTCTCTCAGTCAAAATCAGGAACAAGCCGCTGGGACTGTTCTTGAGTAATCAATCACTACCCCTAAGGATAGGATGTGGGACCTCGTCCCAATTTCATAAAGCTGTTAAGCATTAAAAAATCTTGCTTAGCAGAAACAGGTTACCAGCCAAAATACTATGTAATATATCTTGTTTGTGAATGTTTCCCGGCTCTATTTTGCTTAGCAGAAGAACTGCTAAGCATCATTTTCTGCTGAATGAAATTGGTCCCTGCTTGTTGGGTAAAAATGCTTATAGTAAAGTAAGGCCATGTCTGAGTTTGTGGCTACAGCTACGGCTAGATTCACGCGTCATCATAGCAACACCCTTAGCAACACTTATGGCCGTAGCTGTAGCCGCCAATTTAGATGTGGTCTAAAGCTTCATGGCACCATCTTTGTCTTGTTCCCCTTTCTGCAACAGCAATTATGATTACTGGTTTGCCTGTATACATAGTGGGGCCAGGCTTTATGCAAAGTTTAAGCTGTTGAAGAGTTTGTTACATCATTTGAAATCATGGAGTTACTTCTGTGCAACGCTTTTGAGGGCTTTTTGGAGGGCTGTTTTGGGGGTTTAAGCTGTCTTGGCACCTCCCCTTTAACTCCCACCCTTCTGTCCAGCTGTTCAGGGTCATGACGAAGTGGCTACCTGCTTCATTCTGACAATCCCGGCGTATCATTTTAGAGCTTGATGTTTCAAGAATCTGTCCAATGTCAAGTGCTGTCCAACAGTCCCTGGGGTGGATTATCTCGACCTTGGTCTTGCTTGAGAACAAAATATTGCACAGGCAGCTTTTTTTTCTCAAGAAGGTGTTGGGGGTGACTCCGTATGTTCAAGCTGTTACTCTCAAGAGTGGGAAATGGCACAGCAGTGACTAAATGAAAGGACTTCTGTTGGCTTGCTCAACTTTCTGAATAAAGTTCCCGCTGGAAAGCTATGAGATTGACAGAAAATAGCTGAAATGTGGGAGTTTTTTTTTCTTCTTGGGGTTGTCAAAGAGGAACAACTGTTGAACCTTGTCGGCCACATTTGTGTGGAATGCTATGTTTTTATTGAGTCAGTGTCGATGTGTTTGGTTTTATTTGTAATAACTTGATTATGAGATTTTCTAAACATCTGATGAACTTGTTAAAGTTACACGCTTAACCCTTGCAATGTTTACTTTGTGAAGAAAACAGTAATTCTCCATAAGCAAAAAAAAACTTGATGCTTTTCTCATAAGTAATGGGTTTTCGTCTTGTTTTTGTCTTCTTTGTTTCAGGCTGAGAAAAGATCGGATGCTTCAGCACAAGCTTTCGCCAGAGTGGAACGGGAACTTCTGATGATCATTGCTAGACCAGGCAGGCTCTTAGAGTGCTTGGTAAATATAACCTACCTACCCTTCATAATGAACATTAATGTCACTGTTGTCAGCCTCTTACTTGATGCAGTCTTAAACCCAAGTTACATTGTATGTTTTATTCCATCTCTCTTTGCCCTTTTCCATGCCCCGCGCCTCTTCTTTAACCCCTCACCTTGAGTGGTCTGGAAGAGCTGGTGGTCAACAAGCATTAAAAAAAGCACAATTTTTCAAGAAAAACAGGAAGAAAGAAGATTGAGAGATGAAATGAGGGACTGCATTGACCAAAAGACTGACAGCAATTGGCACAGGATCAAAACTGTGGTGGATTTGTGAAGAAGCCTTCCTTCCGCATAGAGGGGCAAAAACTGAACAAAACTGCTGCTGGCATTTCACGTTCTAGTCCATGGTTTGTCTGTAAAAGAACTGTATGCGTTAACTACATGTGTGCACAGCCACAGTCCACGGTCCCCTGTGTTGAATTACAGATCTAAAACCACATTTATTTTCAAAAAAAATTTCGGCTCTACTTATCCAGCGCTGGGTTGGTAAAAGTCAGTACTTGACAAAAACTGCGTAGAAGTACTTCGCTATTTCTGGACATGACGGAAATAGAAAGAAATTGTTACTGACTTTATGTGCACATGTATGAGATGTTACTCTTGACTTGAAGTCTTGCTTTGACTCCAGGAGTTTGATCCAGAAGAGTTTTACCAGATCCTGGAGGCGGCTGAGGGGGAGGCTAAAAACATTGGGGGGTCGCTCAGGAGCGAGCTTCCCAAGTACATCATCGGTCAGCTGGGCTTGACCAGGGATCCCCTGGCTGACTATATGGACATGGGGGTTTATGATGACCAGCAGACTAGTCAGCAGCAGCAACCACCGGCACTGGAGGAATCTGAAACAGACGAAGGGGTTAGTAGATCAACCTGGTTTAAGAGGTTAACCACTCACTTTTAAACCTGGTTAGATAACCTTTAAAAATAACCAGTGGTTAGTGATGTTTGACTGGCAATGACCAGGGCCCAATGACCAGGGCCTTCATAGAGCTGCTTAAACAGACTTACATTGCTTAACAGGTATCAGTCACAGTTGGTAGATGTGACATGGCATTTTGGATGGTAACCGTATTCTTTTGAGCAATATTGTTTTGTGCTAAGCTATTTTTGTGTGTGCTTAAGCAGGTCTATGAAATTGGGCCCTGATTGTATGAATCAAATTTAACACTTTTATCCAGACTATTCAATTTTTGTTCAGTAGAAGTGTCTGTAAAAAATGAAATTGGGGGTGAACATAGACAAACAAACTAAAACGGGATTTGAACCTGCGACCTTCGACGCTCTACCAACTGAGTTATCTAGCCCTATGATGGCCTGCTCCCAGGTTTTTTTTCAATATCTTTGTTGTGGCATCCCAAACAGAGATACTGACAAAATAAGGCTAGATAAAACAGTTGGTTGGGCTCCTACACATTAAACCAGAAGTTGCAGGTTCAAATTCCAAAATAAACCATAGTGGTACAGCAAGCTAACTGTTCCCACTGGCTAGTCACTGAAGAAGTATCGGGCAAACCCTGATGGGAAACTTTTGGAGGGGCACCGTGCCGTGGCCAAGGGCAGTGCACCTGAGGCCATGACCGATGTGTCATTCCAAGCCTAGATTTAACCGGTGAGGGTATTTCTGACTTGAAATCAACAGGGAGACAGAGAGAGAAGGAGTAGCTTTAAGGACCCTGACGAGAGTGACTTTGAGAATATCAAGATAATCAGCAACGGTGCCTATGGGTAAGCCAGTGATAATCCATTAATGACTCCAGTCCCACCCCATGGCCCAGTGACACCTGTTCAACACAATTATGACTCAATCCGTACAAAATCAGGTCGCCAGAGTTAACTTTGTGGTGGAACCAAAGTTGTTGAGTCGGTCAAGAACCAAGATAGAAAGTGGCTATTACTAGTAAACTTGCAGGTACAACCATGTGTGAATCGATTTTTGGGAGCAGTGTCTGAAAAAAGCCGTAGTGGTCACAACATTTCGAACAGTATACTCTGCTCGTCTTCAGAAGTATACTGTTGAAAACGTCGAGACCACTGCAGCTCTCTTCACAGATTTGTACCAGTCAGTTTACTAGTTATAATCACTTTCTGCAATCCACACAAGGCAAAGCTTCAAACATGACTTAAGAACCTCACTTTCTTCCCTTTACACTGTCACTTCGTGCCAGTAATAGCACTGAGGCTGTGTCTGAATTTGGGGCTGTGGCTGTTGTTGATTTAGAATCAGTTATTTTAGTAACATTTACAGTGAGTAAGACGTAATGGGGGACTTTTTGGATGCCTCGGGGCAGCAGATGTACCAGGTAAATCCATTGTTCTCAGTAATATGCGCATGGTCAGAACCACGTAAACAATGGGAACTTACCTGGGCTTAGTTTCACAAAGAACTAAAGATTGATCTTAATTGCGAATCAATCTAAATTGCTAAGCAAAGTGTGATGTCACAATACAAATCACGATGGTGATACTGACAACTCCTCTTAAGCTGAATCTTGGAGCTTTGCGAAATGGAGTCCTGGTAAGTCTGCTGCCACCTAGCATTCCAAAGTCTCCCATTGCATTAGGTCTTCATTGAACTTGTATTCTTTTTCTGATTTAGTGCCGTCTACTTGGTGAGATACAAGCACAACGGCCAGCGGTTTGCAATGAAGAAGCTGTGGAAGCATAATCTAGCACTGCGGAACCAGGTGGATCAAGTCTTTGCCGAGAGGGACATCCTTTCGTTTGCCGAGAATCCGTTCGTCGTCAGTATGTTCTGCAGCTTTGAAACAAAGGTTTGCGACAAAGCCATGATTTTTGTTTTTACCACTTTTTGTCAAAGCGTCATAGGTCCTTTTGTCAGGTTCTAGAGTCTTTTTGAGGTATGGTGGACACTAGCCCTGGTGGCCTTTCAAACAGGCCCTCATCTAGGACTTTGTATCTGTGTACAGCACAGAGGAAGAGTCCTATGTAGGGCTAGGTGGACACTAGAGGAGTGCAATGTTTGCACCTTGTAAATCCTTATAAAGTGCTATATAAATGGGTCTCATAACTCACAAACCTCAAAACCCACCTTAAAAACAGGTTTACCAGCCAACTTTGGGTATTTAGTTTATGTTGTTGTGACTGGTGCCCCACTAATATTTTGCAGATTTATTTAATGAGTCAAAAAGGTTCTGTTTAACACTCGTTAGAAATTTGGCTCTGGAGAGAAAACTTCCTTTCTCTCTCAGAAATGTTAATAACTTGGTTATTTGTAATGTGCTTTTTCAAGCCAAGAAGGCCCCTTAGAGTGCCTTACATTGACCCCTGTTCGTCTGGCTCTAAGCATTCCTGAAACCGTCTCAATCCCTTAGGAGTATGCAGCACCGGCAGCCAAATTGCTAAGCATTCACATCAACAACCCCTACCCTGACAGGTACCCATTTACTCCTGGTTGGTGAGGAGCAATTATAGTTCATTGTCTTGCTCAAAGGCACAAATGTTGCGATCTGGACTTGAACCCAAACTCCAATGACTCATCCACATGAGTTATGTGCCCTAGACTGGTCGGCCACGACACGCTGGTTTGGTGAATGAATTTAATAAGTGAATCAATTTTTTTTTTGTAGAAACATCTGTGTATGGTGATGGAGTATGTAGAAGGGGGCGATGTGGCCACACTTCTGAAAAACATTGGACTGTTACCCTATGAGATGGCAAGGTAAGAAAACATGTATTTCACTCGGCACCCAATTAAAGATAATGTCTAACTTAAGATCATGTGCAATACCGTACCATACCCAACTTCAGATCACATCAGCATTCAACCATACCCAACTATAGACCATGTCCAAGTGCAGACTCCAACCCGATCACACTCTAGAAGCCAATGTTGGCCCACAGGAGAATTTAAAGCATGCCCAACTAGCTGCAGACACACTCCCAAGTTAAAACACCCAACTTAAAAAAAATGCATGACTTTCAGAACAAACCATAGAAATACAACATGGAAAATGCTGAGGTCTTTTGTCATCTGTGTCTGCTGTGCACGCCCTCTATGTCAGCTGTGGACATACAATATTAATACTATGTGACATGCCTGTATAAAAATTGAGCAGGGCCCAGATTCATGGCTCTGCTTACTGTGAGCAAAGAATCGGCACTAATGGAAGCAGGGAATTCCACGCTTATGTAGGGGTTAGCAGCGAATTTTTGCTTGCTCCACGTCACTAGGCATTCTTCGCTTACTCAGCTAGCAAAGAAATTTGGTGCTTGTACAGTAAGCAGAGAATGGTGATCGTAAGCACAGTATTCGACAGTAAGCAGAGCCATGAAATTGGGCCCAGATCAACCAATGGGGAAGCTTACGTTTGCTACACAACTAAAATGGCAGCTCGCACAAATTGCCTCAAAGCAGATAGGCACAGATAACTACACACAGCATTCTCTGACTTCGATTTCTGTGGAGCAAACCCAACTTAAATCCTAAGTTTGAGGTTCTAAGGCTATTACTTTTCTAATTGTTACTTAAACTTGACAACGCTCTGACAACTTTCTATTTGTTATATTCGTCAGGTTGTATTTTGGTGAGGCTGTTCTTGCAGTGGAATATCTCCATAGTTACGGCATTGTACATAGAGATATTAAACCAGACAAGTAAGTAACTAAGAATTACACATCAGTAAGACTAAAACCATCTTCTTTTCATCGTCAACTTTTCTTATTTTCATGGTCAATGCGCCACCAGTGTGTCCAACCTGGTTCCTCCTACAAGGGTGTTTGAGCATGAAACCAGACTTTCTGCTTCTTCTCACCCATACACTCTTGCTTTGCTGAAATGTAGAACAAAGAGCCATTCCAACAGCTTTATTCCACACACCGCATCTCTTTAGAACTCCTTGCCTGGTGCATGTTTCCCCCCTTCTACAATCTAGACTGTTTTAAGAGGAATATCAGCTCCTCTAAGTTATTTTCATCTTTAACTTTCTATTCTTGTAGCCCCTTACCAAAAGTAGCTTTAAGCTTTGTTTGGGGCAAACTTTCCTTTTAAAAAATATATTTTAAAACCCTACACCAATGTGTGACAAATACTGTAGACTCGGTGTTTAAGTCCTGTGTGAAAAATATTTACAGAATAAGTTGGAGTCCAGTATTATTAGCAGCAAGTACCAATTCTGTTCTTGAAGATTTAGGTGATTTAAGTTTTTTGTTCAACTTGCTTTCTTTTTTTTCTTTTTTTTTAGTTTGCTGATCACTTCAACTGGCCACATTAAGCTGACGGACTTTGGCCTCTCCAAGATTGGACTCATGAGTTGTAAGTAGAACCAAGAAACTTTTGCTTTTAACAGTATTATTATTATTATTATATTGTTCTGGTAATTGGGATATTGTGGGCCATCTTAAGGGAGAGTACAGGTTAGGATAACATCGTTCTTTCATCTACGAATCAAGCTCATAATTTTAAAGAAACACTACTTTCTCTTTTTTTCAGTGACCACAAATCTGTACGAGGGCAGTGTCGATCACGACACCAAACTCTTTGTGGATCAGCAGGTGTGTGGCACCCCGCAGTACATCGCGCCCGAGGTCATCCTACGCCAGGGCTACGGGAAACCGGTGGACTGGTGGTCCATGGGTGTTGTCTTGTACGAGTTCCTAGTGGGCTGTTCCCCATTCTTGGGTGACACGCCTGAAGAATTATTTACACAAGCCATTAATGGTAAGATATCCCTGGAAGATCTTTTAGTTGGTTAATGAAGTTGTGTTACTTTGGGATAGTTGAGATAAGTCTGAACCTTTCAAACAGTCTTCTTGGTTGTATTTTTGAAGTTATTGAAATAAACTTTGATTTATATTTTGTTCCTCTTCCTTCTATAGTTGACATAGAGTGGCCTGATGGGGACGACGCCCTCCCAGAAGATGCCCAAGATCTGATCATAAGACTCCTCCAGCAGAACCCTTACTTCCGCCTGGGGACAGGAGGCAGCCAAGAGGTCAAGGAGCATGTTTTCTTTGCTGGTCTGGACTGGGGCTCCATGTTAAGACAGAAGGCGGAGTTTATTCCACAGCTAGATGGGGAGGATGACACTAGTTACTTTGACAGTAAGTTCCCAATCAACAGATCAATCTCTTCTCTTATCAGCAGTGTTGTATAACTCATGAGACACATTTAGTAACAATGATCAATGGCTCTGACTTGGCCATCTGGGCTCGGACTTAGATGTTTGTCACTCAGGACTCAACAGCAAAACGTTAATTCATTAAACAGTACTGCTTATCAGACACTAACAAGAAAAATGTAAACTAGTAACTCTCTTTTATTTATTCTGTGTACCATGCCTGTTTTGGCAGGATTTTTCATAGATCTCTATTTGCCTCAAGGTATACACAAGTTCAAAGCAGCTTTGAAAACAATAGTTTGCGAAGTCAGCAGCTGACTTCGCAAATTTGATTTAAAACAGCCTGAAAATTGGCCTGGCAGACTGTTAGGGTTAAAGAGCTTGTAAATCTTTTGAGGTGTGGTCTCTGATTAAAGACTTTTTACCAAGTTTCCAAACCACAGCCACACCCTTTTTATAACTCCTCAAAATAAGACTAAACCATTCCAAATTGGACAATTTACTAACCATCCCAATCCTCACCTCCAGCTCGCTCTGATCGCTACAACCATGAGCTGGATTCCGACGACGATGACGATGAAGACATCCTAGAGATTGGTAACTTCACTACTTTCTCCCCACGCTACAACCGATCCTGCAGCAGCGTCTCACAATCGTCCGATGATTCAGAACGAAGAGAGAGGTCTCTAAGTGCCCCCATGCCCATCCCTAACTTTGGGGCGTCACCCTCTCAACTCCAGGATAAAGAGGGCGGTCACTCAACAGTTAAGATCCGCAGCAAGAGCGAGAAATCCTCTGATCATGTAACTGTTGTAAGGTAAGGCTCAAAGAGACTTTGGATGAACTACTAAAACATTTTCCTTTTGGTACCTGTAGAAAAAAATGAGCACTTTGAACGCCCTTTGGGTGTGAAAACAGCTATATAAGAACTGCTTATTAGTAGTATTTTATTATTTTTGGATGGTAATGAAACTGCACAGATAGCATGTCTACCTTAGGTTATGTTATCACACTAAAATTATTTGATACTTATTAAATTATCATTCATTATAAGAATGATTGTAATTTTCTGAGTATAATTTGCTGTTCTAACAGGCGGCACAGCCATCGTTGTGGTGACCCGATCATCATGGACTCCTTACACGCACACACTGCTAACGAGCTGACACCAGACTACTCCCCTCGTACACGTCGACGCCTCTCCCGTAAACCAGGCCTGAAAGACGTCCTCCCTCGGTTCTCCATCTCCCTAGAAGAGGACAGTCCATCATCAGGAGTGTCGTCATCCAACGAGCCGCAGTCAAGCGATCCTCAGACCTCGCCAGGATTGTCTAAAGATGGTAACAGTAGCTCAGGGAGCCAGGGAAGTTTGACGAGTGTTGACCAGGCGCACGCCCGTCCAGTCATCAAGTCTGCATCGTCTGGGACATTGTCTCTCATAATCCCAACAGGTACGTATTACCCCCATAACCCTTTAGCACTTGCGCACAATTGAACATCAAGTCATTTACTCCTTGAACAAAGCAGGGAAAGTCACAGGATTATCTGCTGTACCTAGAAATCCTCGCTGTATCTAGAAAGTCCTCAACTTTTGTTGTGATTATTTTCATGTGGTAAAAGTTTAGTTTGTTTTGTAGAGAAGGAACCAACCTTTAGAATGATTTCCACCTTTTTTTGAGGTAGACAGCGCCATTTTGTCCAATGGGGGCCGTGTTATATTTTTAAGTTGCAGGCCGTTTCAGGAATAAAAAGTTAATACATTCATCTATGACACTTTTCTCTCATCCCAACAATGCCCAAAATCCTAATGTCCATGCCACCCTTCCAACTAACCCAACTGCACCTAGTTGGACGATGGCATCTCTGAGGACAAACTCTCCTCTTCTCAGGAGATTCCAACTCAACCACACCTCGCCAAAAATCCTAGTGTCCATCTAATCATAACAATTTTCGTAAACAAATCTATTTAAAATCTAAAATGAACTAGAGCTGTTAATTAGATTTTGTTAAACACTTTTTTAATCCAGGTGATGAGCTCCATGTACCATCCCCTCTCAACTCCCCTGGCGAGTCCAGTACCAGCTCCAGAGACGGTTCCCCCTCCAGGGACTTCTCTCCCGCCACTGGTCCCCTCAAGCCGCCCATCGTCATCAAGAAGTTCCCAAGACGGCGTAGGTACGGTTTCCAGATGCGAGCGATCAGGGTTTATCTTGGAGAGAGTAATGTGTACACCATACACCACTTGGTCTCGGTGAGTGATTTGTCCGTTTTTTGATTTGTCAAACTTGAAAACTTGCTTTGCCGTTATTCATAAATGATGGCCATTAAACCTAATTTACTCTCAATCCTGAACTATCCTTCACTCTTATGTCATGTTTGGACCTGGATGTGATATGTGATTAGTATGCCAAGCAAAGTGGTAAGCAACAGCACTCCGCACTAATGCTAAAAATAGAAGCTCAGTACCTGGATCTCGGACAACATTCAAAAATTCACTAACGTGCGTGTGCGTACATGTCCAAGCCTTATGTTTACTTGTGTGTACTGTCTGTACAACTGTGGTATGGTGCATCAATGCGGTGATGGCATGAGAGCTAGATGGTGGAATGTTTGTCTGATATTACAGGTATTTTGAGTAAAAGTGACGTCGGTAGTGCAGAGTGCTATTGCTATTTTGGCCTACAGTCCTCACTCCTCCACAATCAGACAACTTCCTGAAGGCGATTAAGGAGGGTTTGAGTAACTCAACAGTCCTCTATGACAACTAAACTATCTTTTAGTTTTGCATTCACCAGTTGTTGAAATGTAAACAGTAACTGCACTTGACCATGAAATATTTTCTTCTGAAAAACTAGGGAATAGTGTTCTGGTTAAATCTCCGTCACTCTCTTTTACTTTGTTCCAACCAAGAGCTGTCCAAAATTTGTTAAGAATGCTAAACTTGGTACCAAGTCACTCAAATCCTAATCGAAACAACTGTATTGCGTATTCATTCCAAATTTCTTTTTCATTTTGTGTCACAGAATGTTGAGAAGCAGAGTCCGGCGTACGAGGCTGGGCTAAGACCTATGGATCTTATCACCCACATCAATAACACGCCTGTCGAGGGAATGATCCATCGTGACATCATCGAGCTGATGCTGAGCGACGAGAATCAAGTTATCCTCCGTGTGGTGCCCTTGGAGAATACCACCATAAAGGCGGGCAGCCGACGACACAACCTGGCGACTAGCAAGATGGCCCGACGGCGAAAGAAAACAAAGAGGAGGGACACAATCGATAAGAAGAGACGGAGCTCTGTTTATCGACGACCGAGTCTGAAGAGGAATTCTGTGGATCAGGTGTCGCCCCTTGTAACATCAGGAAACCGCAGCAATTTGGTGACATATAGATCACCACCTTCTGCTGAGACATCACCAAGGTCACCAACAATACTGAAGTCGCCACGATCTCCACCGATATTCCACGCTCCCCTTGAGGCGTCGGTGAGTTCCCCGGTGACGCTTTCTCAGAGTAGCTCCTCAGGATCAAGCTGTCCAAACTCCCCAGCCTCTATGTCTGCCTCATACTCTTCATCCCGACCAAGCTCGCTTTCAGGTCTAGCTCATAAGCTCCCCCGCGCCTTCCGGAGCAGCGGGCATAGACGGAAGTCTGTCGGTCACATACCACTTTCCCCTCTTGCGAGAACCCCAAGTTCCTCTCCGATACCTACGTCTCCGGTGCGGAGTCCAAGCCCTCTAACCATCGTTACCAACATGGGACATTCACCAGGCAGCTCCAACACGACCCAAACCTACCAAGCTCATGCCCTCGCCAGCCCAACTCTCTCTGCTCCGATGAAAGTGAAGACAAAGAAGTACATGCGATCATGGAATCTAGACACTCCACCTTCGCCGCTTCTGCGACGAGCACTGTCGCCTGAACATGAGAAAACAACAGTCGACTTCTTTGCTGTCCAACCCCGTAATCGAGCAGACTCTGGAACAGACTGTGTCCCCATCCCTGACATTGTTGAAGATAAACCCAAGTCTTCAGAGGAAATTAAGAAACAGGACAAAACTAAGAGCACTGAGCCACCAGCTGTGGAACTGGCAAAACCTGAGAAGTTCAAACAGGAGAAATCAAAGCTGGAAAGATCAAAAACAAAATCTGACGACGCTCCTTCAGAAAAGGCTAAATCAAAGCAAGAAAAGTTCAAATCTGAAAGGAGCAAAACAGAAGACGGAAGCTGGGAAAGATCCAAGCCAGATAAGGGGAAACAGGAAAAAAGTAAATCAGAAAAAAGCAAATCTGAAAAATCAAAACAGGACAAGAAAGGTAAAGACTTTGCCAAATCATTCTGTAAGGGGAAATAAATCAGAATTTACTAAAAGCTAATGTATTATTGAAAAAGCCGCATTTGAAAATCTACGCAGACTAAAAATTTTGTTAAGTGACTTTCACTTGAAGCCTTCACAATTGTTTGCTTTGTAAATATATTCACCGTTAAAACAACATTTTGGAGATTACAAAAAAAACTGCAAAAAAAAAGTTTTGAAAAAAAAAAAATCTCTAATACATGAAATGTACAAATCTCAGCCATCTCCACTACACTAAAAGAGATTTTCTTTGTGCGTGGGCTTGAGGACTTCAACAAAAGGGATTGGGTGTTTTGACAAATCAAGGACGTCCTCTCTTCAATTTTTGAATCTAAACAATGGAAAAACAAAGAGAAGTCATTGATTTACGGGGTCGACAAACGTGTGTGTGCGTGTGTGTGTGTGTTTCTTTTTCGAGGGAAACATTAAGCATGTTTAATGAAATGAAACTAAGTGGCAATTTATTCTCAGAGTATTTAACCCTATTAATACATTCCTATCTGTATTATTGTTGTTCAATGTTGTTGTAAATAGCGTGATGTCCACTGCCTGTACATACTGTGTCAACCAGAAATGGAAATTTTTTAAATGAGTTATTGGCGCTTAAAGATTCAAGGTATGATGTTTTAACAGTAAACGGTTTTGCCCTAAAAATAAAAATTGCTACATTTGTGGACCTCAGATAAACGTTACCTGTTTTCAAAAGTGAGTTTGGGTTAAAAGGAAAAACCAAACAACTTTTGAATTAGTGTTGATATAAGTTGTTTAATTCAGAGAATATAAAAAAGAAGATATTAAAAAAAGGGAATATACAAATTCAAGAAATATACCCACAAGCTTTGGAAACTCAAGCGCATTGTTGTATCTCAATATTGAAAATATGAAACTTGTTCTGTGTATTTGTACAAACTTAAAGGTTTTATACAGGATTGGTAGAGCTGACAACATAATCGCAGACAGTGTTTGCGTTTTTTATCGACCATAAACATAAAATAACAAACCTGTGAAAATTGAGTTCAATTTGTTGCTGTGAGTACGGAGAAAACAGTGAAAAACCATGCACAATTTTCAGCATGGAAACACATTGTCCTTAGTTTTGGTTGCAACAACCAAAAATAGTTTTGGTTTTTTTAGGTTTTCAGAAACAGTTTTCTCAAATATGACCTCATTTCAGAGGTAAATATTTCACCCACAGAATGGTTCTAGTATGAACTTTACAGGCCAAAATAAAACATTGTTGTATAGAGAGGTTGCGTGACCCCTTCAAAGGTCATTTTGACGGCCATGTTGGGTACTATTTCCCCATCACACGAACGGTATTTTAGTACTCAACATGGCGGCGGAGACAATGAAGTGACGTCACGTGAAACCTCTCTATAATACCTCCTGTATAATACCTGTAATATGAACAGGATTTACGTAATATTCTTTGATTATTTTACCTGCCAAAGATTCCTCTAAGATTGTCAACACTACCAAGATAGTACGCCGGGTACATTCTTAGAAGACCCCTCCTCATATATTTTGGCTCATGGTTTTTTTTACCTCCAGTCCCATTTTTGCTCTCTTCATTGCGTTTACAAATAAGTTTCCAAGATGAACGAATCTTCTGTCTCGGTTGTTTGTACTCCGGGCTTGAAATAACTTCTGGACCACTGGCCAGACTCCAGTAATTGTTACATTGGACCTGTAACCCCACACGTCTTGCTGTCTAGTATTATTCCAAACACATACATGTACTAATAACAATAACAGAGTTCTTTTTCACACCAAACAAGCGAGTCAAATCACTCATTAGTTTATTAATGACCTCTGACTGGCAACCTCTAACAAAGATATTGAAAAAAATAGGGAGACCACCAACAAAGGGCTAGATGGCTCAGTTGGTAGAGTGCCTGGGAGTTACTCCAGAGGTCGTTGGTTTAAACCCCGCTCTAGTCAATTTTTCTTTGTTTAATCACAAATTATTTCATTACAGCAGGTATGCAGAGCAGTTTGAATTATGAGACCCATTAATATGTCACTTTGTACTGGTTTTAACAAGGTGATGTGGCGCAAACTGCAGCCATTCTTTTGAACTAATAGCCCAAATGCACAAGTTTCATCTTAAAAATAAACAGCTATGAGTCTTGGGAAACGGAGTACAGTAAAAGTTAAATCAAGCTGCCAAGATGGATGCCATGCTGCAGTTTACATGTTACTATGCCAGGTTTTATGGTTGTGTACCGCACTGCTTTAAAATCAGTGCGCCATGATGGTTACCGGTGGTGCTTGCTTGTACCCAGAATCCTTTGCGCATGCATAAGGCTTTTAAACTTTTGAATTGCAAACATCCTCCTAAAGGTTCATCAGCAAATACAAAATAAGAAGAAACATTTTAGGTCTTCAACAAATATTTCTGGTCCAGTGACAGTGCTAAGCTGCATGACCCGTGGTCTAGTGGATGTTATCTTGAAATGGTCATCCGTGAGTACTAAACAAGTACCAATCATCTGAAGGAACCAATCTTGGACATTTTTCTGCAGGTCATTTTGCTCTCTAAACAACATAACTGCAGACATAAAAACTAACCAGGGTATAGGTGTTTGTGTATAAACAAAATTGTATATAGTTAAAATATTTAATAAGTACTTGACTATTTTAAGATGTCTATTAAGTTTAAGAATCACCAGCACAACTATAAAATATGAAATTGAATTATTTAAGGTATGAGGAAAGTACGATTCAGAAGTGCTAGTTTTATAATCTGCTTTACAAAAATTGAGGTGTTGATATTTATGTACTATTCGGACGGTATGAATGTTGTAAGGCTATCAAGTAGTGATATTTTAATTGATTTGGTAAATGTCATTCAACTTTGGAAATAGAACAAGGAGAATGCTGCACTCAGTTGTCAGCTGTGTCTGCTTGTGCATGCGCCCTCTATGTCAGCCTTTGACATATGCTATCAGGAGTGTGTGAAGTGCCTTCAGAATGCAGGCACTTCCGACATTTACACCATTCTGTGGAGGACGACCAGTGCACACTGGTTGAGACGTTGACTGACCAACAAGCTCTTATCAGATTCAACACTGCGAAAAAAGATTACCACATGGTCTGATGGCACTGCAAACCAATCTTTTATTCATTCATTCATTCATTCATGGTTTGTTCATTAAAAACATTCCATAACAGCCAAGGGCTGAATTGCGGACATTTTGTACATTAAGTCAAAAAGACAAAAGGAAAGTAAGCCAAAAATGCAGACAAAATAGAAAAACCAGTAAAAGTGCACAAGGCACAAACGAAGACGAAATTTGTATAAAAAAAACACACACAGTAAAAGTACTGAAATTATTAACAATAACTAAAAAAGAAATCCTTTTATCCTTCACCACTGTGTGTAGCTTCAAGTCTCAGCCCCTGTCCAAATTAGAAGCTGTGACTGTTGCTAAGGGTGTTGCTACGAGCATTTATGCTTCAATACTAGTCTTTGGTGCAAGACGTTGTTCTTCTTTATCACTCGACTATTGCAATTCCCCCAATCCAGGCCAAACTCACTATTATTCACGAACCGTCAAACGATAGCAGGGATTGTATGGAAAACTTGAATTCTTCCATCACCCAGACAGGTTCGTGGCTTCCTCTTTTAGTGGAATGGCCACAACATGTATGTACTTTTGGGTTTGCATGATTGTACTAACAACAAGGTAAGAACGTCTAGCACCAAGACTACTTCAATACATGTTAACATGGCGATCAAGCCAGCTGCAGTCACCAAATTTGGATACAGCCTCATTGAAGGAAGTTTGCGATACTGCCAAAATAGCTGCACAGCTGCAATTGTCCCCAATGCAGATACACACAGATAACTAAACACACAGCATTTTTCGGGTTCTATTTCCATATTTTGAATCTTTCCTGTCGGTGAGCATTTGAGGTTTTTGGGATTCAAGTCGCAAAATATTGTACAATTTCTTTCACAATGATCTGGTTGTTGTACGAGACAGCTTGTGTGAATTCCTGGGCTTCATAGAAGATATTTTGTCACACAGGAATGATTTGAAAATTTAAAGGAAGAGTTACTTTTAGAAGAAAAGTAATGTTTCTTTAAAATATCTTAATCCCATTATAAGAGGATGATCGATGTGGTGAAATGATATTCAAACTTCTGAAATTGCTAACTTTTGTAGATGTTGAAATAATAGAAAGATAAAATATTTTCTAGTTTTTCCATCACTCATACTGATTTGATTTACATTATTTCCTTTAAAACAAGATGATATTTGGGGTATAAAGCAAAAGTGAAAGGGCAAACTTTTTAGAACATTATTTTTGGCTCAGTAATTTTAGAACTATTAATTTGTGTTACTTGCTAACCCTTTATGATGTCGATGTTGAAAAAGGCTGGTGCCTATGATGTGATGGTGCAAATCAGAGTTGTATTTACCATGGCCTTTGGGAACTAGACAAAATGGCTACTATGTAATGCATGTCTCCTTGGTATTTAATTATGTCCTTGACTTGTACATGTACATGTAATTTATGGTGACAAAAAGTTAAAATTTATGAATCTGGCAAGCCATTCGTACACAGCTGATATATGTATGTGTGTTTGGTTAAGACTTTTCCCTGTGACCTTTCACCTTTCTTTGAACCAGTCAAAACCATACATATTCATATTGTTATTAATCAGGGCCTTATGCTACAAGCACTTCATTCAGTGTAATGAATCTCTAACCAATCAGCTTTAAGAATTGAAGATTACTTGCATATTCATAATCTTATTTATATATATGAATATGCAATCATATACGAGTTGCATTATTCTGCATGATAAACTTTGTCGCTTATCAATCGGAGCGGAGAATCAGCTGACAAAACATGCATATTTATGACAAGTTGAGTATTATTCACTGCCCTTCTGCCATTGTATAACAGTAAAGTTTGTAAAAATTGTTTGCATGATGCTTAAGAACACACACAGCACTACTCCTTCTTGTATCAGACTTTGCAGAACTGGTCCCTGGTGATGCCCGTTTTGTCCCTGAAAATTGTGCTTTATAGTTTCATTTGTTTAGCAAGGATAAAGAAGACAACCAGTCACAAGCAGTGTCAACTTCATAGCAATAGACTGTGCAAGTCTCGCGCGTACTCGAATATTTGGGGTCCGTTAAAGCGCGTGAGTTTGTTTCTTTCACACGTTAAAGCAATGTACGTGGGACCACAGTGGTCCCAAAAATGTTTGAATACGCACAAGACTTGCATGGTCTATTTTGGCTGATATCCTACATCTGCTAAGCAATATTTCTGTATGTTTACCAAATTGTCTGCATTTACTGTTTATGCATAAGACTTGTGGTTGTTCAATTGTTAATTGTTAATGGCGGCCTTAGTAATATCAATATTTATTGATGTCAAATGTAGGGTGCCTGAGTGTGCAACTGCTGCAAGCTTTCCCCAAACAAAAATATTGAACAAAATTGTAACCTGCATAATTCTGATTGTTCGCCAGTTGTTCATTTTATATATTTTTTATTCTGATTTTTGTAATCGGGTTGGGAAATGTTTGACTGTGAATAAAAAAATTGCACAAGAATAAGATCAGTAGATGCCTTTTAGAAGGTGCCTGTTCCCCTGTGGTTTAAGGGGACCTTTTGGAAGGCACCCCAACCCCTGTGGGAAGGTAGATATAACCAAAATTGTGATAGACAAGTGATGCACTAATGTTTTAATAATCATTGCAGCTTTCGTGTTAATTTCTACTCAACGTTTACTCTTCACAAAGCAGCATGTTAATTACTCTAATGAGGTTTTTATGAAGTGATTTAATGTAAATAATACTGAAAAGGGTAATGAGAGAAGTGAAGGTGGGTTAAAAAGTTGTATGAATTCCACGTTTGCTTAGCATTTGCTTTGTATAAAATTATTTCAGTGTAAATCTGGAGATTAAGTATTTTGTACATAACTGTGAAATAATAATAAAAGCATATGTTGTTATTATGGCAAATTTTAATATTGTTTGCTAATTTTTCGATCTGTGTTTGATTGTTGGGTCTAGGGAGGATATAGAGCTTCATTTTGAAGGTGGGGCAAGTTAAAATA
>CM021538.1:1907834-1943192 GCA_010994315.2 Pisaster ochraceus | reverse complement strand
TTTTTTCTTTTCTCACCAATTCTGTATAACACCTTTAAGTGTCCAAATATCACCACCTCCTGAAAAGCAGATACATGTATCATAAACAAGAGTTTTGCTCATGTTCCATCAAACAAGAATTCCCTGATCGTCGGAGGTTCAGATTGATTATTTAGCAAATTGCTAGGACTGCAAGCTCCGCAGGCTCAGAGCTCTTGCATGATATCTCCCTGCTGGACCCGTCAAATCTGTAAGAAATTTCATGACACAATTCCCTGGATGGGACACGTCTTATACTCGTGACTTCCGGCAACAATTTTATTCACTCCCACAGTGATTATTCAGAAAATCTATAAATCTTAGGGGTTTTTTAAATGGGAGAATTTATAGTCCAGCAGTATAAAATTTTGATACCATGAACGAAAACTAACAACAATTAATTCCACATAATTTTTTACAAAACGTAAATTTGTCTGCAATTTCTCTTTAAAATGATTTTCAAATATCAACTTGTTTATGAACTTTCACAGTCAAGCTACACACAACACATGTATTAGACATTTTATATCCACGAGACAAATTGCTTTCCCCCCCCCACATCCAGAACCCAGAACATTTCTATAGTGTTGAGGAATTTCAAACAGTTACTCATGACCCATTTCCTGGCACACATTATGTGTGAAGCACAAGGCTCGAGACTTGAGACGTCTTGTGGCTTGCATACCACGGCGGCAGAGAAATATGCAATGAGTATAAAGGTGAGTTCCTCCTTACATGGAGGCAGACGCCAGCCTCACCCGCAAGTGAACTCTACCATATTACCATACCGCCTACAGAGTAGAGAAAGCCTTGTCATGGAAAAGACACAAGATGCTCTACTGGCTTGTCCTGCATGTTTGTAAGAGTGTCCCTGGCCCTAAAATAGGACCCTGTGCCAATTTGGAGGGGGAAGATGAAATCCAACCCAGCCCGCCTTGGCCTGCCAGGCCTGCCAAGGCCTGCCAAGGCCTGCCTATGGAGAGTGGACAGTACAGCTTGTGTTTAATTTGTTTGCCGTCTACTTGGCTGACATAGTGAGCAATCATTTAGGGGCCCATCGAGGTCTCTACATCCAAGACAGTCAGTAATCATTGCCAACTATTACACGTAGTAAAAGAAACATCACCTCCAATTATATCAGTGCTGCCATATTATAAAACTAGCGCAATTACATGTACCATGGCTCCAGTCTGCACCCCCCCCCCCCACAATCTTTCCGGCTTTCTCTTTCCTTTTCAAGCACTTCGCATCCTCTGGTAAAAGGCGCTATATAAATGTCATGTTTATTATTATTATTATGGACATTTTTCTACCATCCTGTAATTCTAAAAGAGAGGAATTACCTTTGGTAATTTCTCCAAAAAATAATGCTATAAAAACCTAAAAAAAGCACCGCAGCTGTTGATAATGTATAACATTTTGAGGAACGATTATTCCCTTCAAAGGAATGTGGTTTTAGAGAGAGGGATTCAAAAATATTTCAATCAGAGAAACGTTTCTGCATAAAACATTTCAGATTGTGTGTTCCATACGAATTCATCTTCCTGTCCACACATTTACCACCACAGATTTTCAGCGGTATCTCAAAACACTACCACATTTTGAAATTAAATTTTCACAGCTTGATTTTTATTGTATATATGTATGTATATCTACATTTATATAGGATTGCGACAATCGTACGGTTCCAAAAAACCAAAAGGTATACTTTGCCTTCAATGCATGACTAGTGGCCTGTGTACACCTCGTTGGTGTACACTTTATGAAGGAAAAAATCAATCAATTACAGAAAAATGATTCTAAAACTAATTTATATTTTGGCTGAACAACCATCCAATTATCGAATTATCCAATCATCAGTTATCCAAAATTCTGCATTCATAAAGGTGTCCTAAAACAAAAACTAAAGGTGATTCATGGCTTGGATCTTATCTTTTGCCCCCTTACTTAAAAAAAAATAAAGATTTACCTCAGAAACGGATCTTTTTTGAAGGGGTCGAATGACAGACCTACATCCATAGATGCCATAGACCTATTCATACCGTAATTGAATCACTGACCAGGGATGTGCGTTGATGTCTGCGAAACGTCCTGAAAATGTCTTGCAGGCCTGCATCTACCCTCATTTCTTTAGACCTTGAACCTCCCAAATCTTAAAGGTTTACAGACTCTGTACATCACCAGAAATACAACACACTGTTGGAGACACGACTGTTGGGACACGACTCTCTCTCCCTTTGGTGGTTGCTTTACTTCTTTCAAGACTGTTTTAATGCTCAATGAGATTTTGAGAAAATACTCAAATCGGAAAGACAAAGCCCTTTTTAAAAAAAACTGACCCAGTTAATTCAATGTTGTTTTACTATGAAGGAACATGCTGTATTGCTTTTAACGAGTTTTCAATCTGAAATAGGAAAACTTTTGACCTGCTTTGTAAACTGATCTTCTACTACTTCCCTCTCACAAACAATCTTTTTTTTAAAAGTCATCATGACCTACAAAAACTGTAACCAAATATCCAAAAACATTATCACCAATGTAAATAACCATAGTGGGAAGTGTAGCATTTACTATGGCCATACAACATTGAAAATAATCAAAATTTAATTTTCTTGCTATCCTCAAAATTGCCTACAAAGGTTTTGCCAAGAAAACACACACAATATGCAACATTGAACACAAAAATTAACTCCAGAAAGTTTTCCAGGATATATCTGCTCCAAGTCAATATAAATTTTCTCTCAAAAGATACTTTGCCCATGTACCCATGGCTTCTAAAAACACAACTCCAGAAAACTTTTGTAATGACATTTTCTTCTGATCGAGAATCGCAATCCAACGGCCCAAATATGGTTTTCTTGTTCTCTCAAATTCCCAAATCTCTCAGAAGTTACTACATAGATGTTCTGCACCCACTACATCTGACAACCCAAGAATTTCGGAGAAATGTTTAAGGATGTTTCTTTCTGCTGGGGAATTGCCAGTTGCCCAAATAGCCTATGTGATTGTCATGCTGTTAGTATCCCAAATTACTATTTAAAAAGAAATCTATACACACAGTCTCGGAACATACAAGAATTCCTGAGATTTTTTTTGTTCATGACATTTCTCTTTGATGGAGAATTTCTAGCTCTGATACTTAAATCTCCCGATACCAACTCGACAGGATGTCAGTTCAATCATTTCATCAAGACCTTCCGCACAGGTGCAACCAGGCAGGTCAAAAGGACGCCACTAGCTGCTGGGGTCTCCAAAGACAACCCTTTCCCTGAGAATATTGGTTCTTTTTTGTTTGTCTGTCTGTCTGTCTGAGACAATCTCAATGAATGGGTTGACAATAAACCAAGGCTTGATGCCTTTAAAGAATGGAGATGAAAATCATCATTTGATACTGGCCCCCAGCGCTAATGATGACGGCAGAGCTTGTCCCATAAAAAGGGTAAGTTACAAAAAAAGGATTGATTTCACAGAATAAGTTGTAAAACAATGTTGTTGTTTTTTCTCTGTTCTGAAAACATTACACTTTTGATCATTCCTGGATAAACACTGCACTTGCAAGACCAACTTGAAACTATTTTTCATCCCATTTCACCTACAACTGATTAAAAAATGTTCAACAAAGACTGAGAAGTGAATTAAAAAAGAGCAAAGATCTAATCCAGCCCCTTCTTGCCGAAAGTGCGCGTTTACAAAATGCCTGTGAAACTTGGTCACAGCCAAAGACAAGGGCTAATGCTAAGTATCAATTAACAACAGATTTGGATACTATTTGTCCAGAATCTGTTTTATTTAACCCCTTATGTTTAACAAATTCGGCCAGGAATTGACAAATTACTGTTTCAGCCACTCAGCATTTCCGTTGCGTTTTTGGTTTCAACACCTATCTCCCGACTTGCATAATAAGGATCTCAAATTCCTGTCCGCTAGATTAACCTTAATCTGGAAAGATCTGAAGGCAGCTCCAGCATCCTAACCTTTACAAGTGCCTCATGAATGCAGACATGGGAGATCCAGATAATGGTTTCCGTTCTGGAAATGCAAATCTCAGGAAGTCTGATTTCTTGTGACAACAAAATGTATTTGAAAGACAATTTTTCATGCACGTACCTAAACTATCAACACAATGGCAGAGTGCACCTTAACACGGAGTATACTTGGAAGTGTTTTGGGTTGTTTACTTGTTCCCTCTGCGAAGGAGAAACTTTGGTTTTGGAAACTTTCATCTTTTTCCCTCTTTATTAAAATAACTGACAGGTTTCCTCTTTAAATTAAACGTCAAAAACAAAATTATTCTGAAACGACTTTCCAAAAGCTTTGCTCATTTAGCTTCAACTTTTTTTTTTACCAAATCATTTGATTTTTTTCTTAAAGCTTCCTTCACTTTGTCAATGAAATACTCTTTATTCCGCGAAATCAAAAACTTGTATCCAGTTGCCAAAAAGAAGGATTCAGTAAGACCAGGGCTGGTAGGCCCAAATAACAAGGTCAGGCATTCCAATCCTAAAGCCTCATTTGACGAGAAGGGACATAGAAAAGGATATGGTAGGATTGAGGCCACATGATAGCAAAAATGCCTAGTCTGTTACGGGTTTTTAATATTTGTGATATTTTTGTGTTTTTCTTCAAAATAATACCCCAGTAAAAAAAATGGCAGAAAACTGCCGTCCATGATGACCACCCTGATCACCTGCGGAGGATGAAGTAGCCAAGCTGGCGCCCTGTATGCAACCATAAGGATTTGGGACTTTAGACCCACAGCTGGTTTTCTTAATGACTGTCCGTGACCCCTACATACAGGTCAAAGTATCCCAAGAAATAAGACTATAAGGTTTTTGGGGTTTTTTTGGGGGGGGGGGTTTCAATCAAGAAATCAAGGCTGTTTCAGTGAACTTTATAAAAGAATGATTAATGGAGGAAAATATTGCATGATTTGGATGAAGAATGCCAGAATGCATGCTGTTTTTAACCCTGAAGGGGATTGTTAAATCTATTCTAATATTTGGAAAACCTTGGTCTAAAAACAGGAGTTTAAAGTTCAAGTAAAATTGAAAACCTTGGTCTACAAACTTGAATTGTAAAGTTCAAGTAAAATTTTAATTTGTCACCTTGAATTAAAGGCTAAGGAACTGCAGTTATTTACTTTGCTTGCACTTTGTTTGTTAACTTCAAAAAAGTTTGCCAAACTCATGTCATTTCAAATTAGTTGAGAAAATTGTAGCCCTCGTTCCTTCCACAAATCGGTGAGGGATCAAGGTTTAGAATTATCACAACTAATCATGTAGTTATTTTCTTGCAATTATTTTTCTATAAAGTGGGTACATGGACAGACAAGATTGTTAATAAACCCCTTACTGAGCAATATAGTGCAGGGCACCAGTCACTAACAATATAAATTTTATAAACATTTTGGCTGGCAATCTGACTTGACCATGGAGAAAGATAATTTCTTCCAACATGCTTTGACAAAGCTGAAGGTTTCTACTGGATATGGACAGCTCTTGTTCAAAACAAAATATTCCTCAGACTACAGAAGGAAAAGCGCAACATTTTGCCACGAGAAAATCTGACATAACAAAACCATATACGGAAACACAAAAAATCATGTTTGACTCACCTCCCCCATTGCTAAAGCAAAGGTACGGGAAACGCCAGACATTGCCGAGGCCAACCGCATAGCTGACGCAGGAGAGCATGAAATCAAGATGGTTGGACCAGTTGCCACGTTCCTGGTTCTCGTCCATGTTGGAATCAACCTTGGTCTTGCATGGGCTGTCATCGTTGACCAATGCAACGTGGTTCTACGAAGGTAAATCAAGATGGGGAAAAGGTCAATTTAGGCACGGAGGGAAAACAATAAATAAAAGTTTACAATTGCTGAGCAATGCAACATACATAAGGGCCCACTTTCATAGCGCTGCTTAAGAAGAAGAAGCCAAGCACAACAAAACTGTGCTTATCAGAATAAGGTTACCAGCCAAAAAACTATTCCTCATGATCCATCTGTGACTGGTATCCTGCTGATTTTTGCTTAGCAAATTTTTTTTAGGCAATACTTTCTGCAGCGGCTGTATGGAATTGGGGCCCCGACCTGATACTTTAGATACAATGGAGGCGATTGTGTCCATGTCCATGATCATTGCCCCTCTGCCCTTTGAAATATATCAGTAGAAATTTGAATTTTCGGAGGTGACCTTTACAAAAGAGAAACTTTCGTGCCCTTACAAGAGCGAAGTATTAAGCCTGCATACACTGTAACATGGTAGTACGAAGGGTTAAGCTGAATCACTGCTTTTAAAAGACTTCCACAAATCCGTTATACAAGCCGTTGAAGCTTTTAAAAATACAAAAACATTTCCAACAATTTGACAGGAAATGTTCAAGTTTCAACCTTTCTATCTGAATTTATTTTTGGATGAAAACTTTATTGCTCACAACAAATGCACTCTTGAAACGCAGAATTTGCACAGGCTTTCTTTATTGACTTAGATCTGTCCATGCACCTAAACAGATGCAGGATTACATTAATGTAGCCTTCTTTAAAATATCTAAAAAAATTTGCGAGACAGTCTGATAGCATTTTATGGTTCACTAATCCCTTCACACCCCCCCCCCCCCGGACATCCAATGCAACATGTTGTCACAAACAAGTTCCACAATGCCCAAGTTGCATTGGATGGATGTTATATTACCAACTGCTGCCCACACAAGGGATTTAGGGAGTGGCCAAAAAGTACACAGGGGGGGGGGGATAAATGACAACACAAGTTTGGACACAAGCTTTGAAATAGGATTTAGGGACTGGGGGCAAGAGAGATAGTCACACCAACTACTGCCGTAATCAAGCAAACTTTTTCCAGAACATTTTATCTAATCTTAATTAAAAGACATCAGCTGCTGCAGCTTGCATGCATGTTTGCAATATTCGGTTCATTTGTTTAATCTACAAACAAAGAAGACTAAAGGTAGAACAAAAACACTAGAATTGTTTCAAAATGATGTTTTTTCCCCCAGAAGAAATAGTAAACAAACGAGGGAGTCTACATGTCAAGCAACCACCCAATACCTGCAGCTCACAAAACATGCAAAAAGTTGAACATCTACCATGTCTACACATATTCAAGCCTGTGTATGTACATGAACTTGACGTCAACCTACAGACATAACACATTGTACATGGAGGAAACTGTAGAGCATGCATCAGAGGGTAATCAAGTTAATTAATATTACTAAAAATAATTTTATGCACAAATCTACACTAGCAAAGACAAACATATGGCTGGCTTTGCCTTATACATGTATGTCCGCTAGATCTGGCGACGATAAAACAAAAATGCTGGCAACAGTAAAACAAAAATGATCTACAATTATTTCATGCAGCGTTTTTTAAAAGAACATAAACCACAAAATAAAACAATGACAAATTGAGCAGATGGCTTGTTGGAAGTGGCTTGACAATCAAACATAGAAAGTTTAATCACAATCAGTCAAAACCTTCATATAAAATGGAAAAAGAAAAGGCAAAATGGGAAAAGAAAATGCAAAATAAAAAGGGCAAGATTTCATGCTGGTGCTTTTACCGCCAATGCAGCTTTTGTCGTGCCGTTGTTGGCCGTCCCATCGTCAACAAAATGGTTGTCCATATCCGTAGCCTCCTAATGGAAATAAAAAGTGTTCAAGCGAAACGTGTGAAGAAAGTATACACACACACAAAGGCACTAACGACAGGAAGAAAAAAAGGTACGGAAGGGGGGTTTGATTTTCGTCTAGTTCTAAAGCAGACAAGACCCAGTGTGTCCCATATGGTCCGGCAGCAAACTCGGGTAAAACTCCGGTCACCATCCAGCCGGTCCACCTAGGGATTGGAGTGACTTCTGTAGCCTTTCAACCACTTAGCTCATTTCCGCTACACCTAACTCAAGCAGAGAAACATTTGCTTTCACGAACCAGGCTAGAAGCCATAGTTTTCAGAGTTTAAAACCTTTAGAATGCTTCTCTAAGCACTGGAAGGATCTGCATGGGTCGTGAACTCTAGCATCCCAGAGGACTACAGCTTTGCTCACACACTGAAATTCATTGAGCAAGGCACCCAAAGTGACTAAGAAAGTTTCCTGGTATCAACAGAGACAAGTTTTCAACTGTGAACTGTCCTAGATAAACTGTATCAGTCTGTTCTTTGTTTCAGGAACTCATTTCCTTAAGTTGAGGAAGTTAAATTTCTCAAAAAGCAGAAATATTCAAATAAATGTAGTTCTCACATGCAAATCTGGTTCCAACTTTGTCAAAAACCTATAAATTTATCGACTGTTTTGGTCATATGGATACAAAGGACTGTCACTAATTCTGGCGAATAGATTAGTTTTGCTAGTCGCCGCCTGCTGACTTTGCATATTCAGGTTTCTCTTCAATACAGTGTGACCTACTTGAGACCGTTCCACTTGGAAACAGGTGAAATATTTCAGCATTCATTTCCGCCATATGGAGATTTTTATGTTAATTTGCCTCATGAACTAGGCATTTTAGAGTTTTAAGAAATATAGTTTTAAGTAACATGTTTACTTTCGTTCAAACCGTTAAAGGAAGTTTTTCTACAAAGTATTTTACCAAAAAGGTCTACGAGACTATGGAAGCAAGCTAAAACCAGGAAATATGGCTTCGTGAATCGACTTCCTTAGAGGGGAAAAAAAAGTAGGTTATATCACGGAGGTAGATTGAGGAACTGGTCACCAGTAGAGTTGGAAGTGTGCCATTTTGACCGTGGGTATTCTGCTCAGCTGCTAAGCAAGGTTTTAAGCAGAGTCAGCGGCTATGGCTTGATCGTCGAGATAACACAATTCCCATAGCAAGACCCTTAGCAACAGCCACAGCCGTAGCCACAGCTACCAATTCGGACACGGCCATATTTCTGTGCAAAGGAACTTTGTCAACAAGGGTCATTAGAATTAGGAATCTTCAAATTGCTCAGTTTCAGAGGCCAATTATCAATGTACATAACTCAGTTCCCAGACAAGAAAATGTTGTGATTAATAAGAATCTTCTTGCAAGAATCTTCTAGCAGATGACCACCTTTACCCTCAAGCTTTTAATTGTAACCAGTTTCCAACTGTCCCCTGAATAGCCCCCGACAGTTATGATCCAGCCAGTTCCTATGGAATCTCCCGGGGGGAAACAAATAATAATCCCCACTTACAGGTCATCCTCTTCCCCAAATGAAGTAAAATCTCACCTAGAGACTAATGCCGCACCCCCACCCTCAACCCTGTCCCCCAAGTGTGCAACAACATCTCAAGTATTATGACTGATCAGCAACATCTTGGTTTTGTTACTAATCAGCCTGTAACCATGCATACCAATGGCACATAGAGCCACAAAAAAAAACCCAAAAGATATATCAAAAGTGTCTGACACTGTCAAGGGCAAGGCGGGCATCAGGGCAAAGTGTGATCCTCTTCAGCCAACCCATGGCAAACTTCCTGTCTGTTAGAAGGAACGCAGCTCTGGGAATTCACTGAATCACTGACTGGACTGTAAATCCAAAACCCTCTGAAGTTACACAGAAATTTAAGGCACACCTTACAGTGGTCTGCACCATCCATGAATGAAAAATGGAAGTTCCCTTTTCTTTGATCTTGGGTGATTAAGTAGGAACAAAAGGCATTTTATTTGTGGTAAGGGTTACGTCCACATATATCCAAAATCACAACCAATGAAAAATGCTCCGTCGTTTCCAACATCGCATCGATGAGTATCATGAAAAGGTCTTGTGCTCACAAACAAATTTGATAAAAAGCATTTGTTACACTTGGCTAAGAATGTACAGGGGCCTCTTTCTTCTTTCGTTTCAGGGTGTACTTGTATCGGGCAGTGGGCACAGCACATGATTCTCTTTTGTGAGAAAAACAACATTAATTTGTATAACTTAAATTGCTTTTTTCTTGCATTGAAACAGTTGTGCCTCAGTTTGCTTGCAAACTCAGGAGTGCGACCACTATGGTTTTCATACTGTATTAGAGCTGCCAACATTTGTATCTTGTAGTCAGGGAGATTTTGTACAACAATCAGGGAGATAATTTAGAATTACATTCAACATGATAGGAAAAAGGTTTCCATAATCAGGGAGATCTGTTTTTCAGAACATGGACAGATTAGTTTATTTTCAGGGAACTTTCTGCAGAATCAGGGAGAGTTGGCAGCACTGCTACATGTACATATCTTACACGATTATTTTCTTCTTTTCTTACAAGGTCTGGAATACTCCGCATTATTCCCAGTCATTTTGCCATGGGTTTGGTTTGGGGTAAGCAAGCGCAGATGTTGGCAAACCATCTGGAATTAGTATTCGTAAAATGTCGCCTGTGACCTAGATTGAATCACAACTTTTCCTGTCCCTTGTCCACATCAGGTGTTTAACAGCATCAACCAATCAAAGCACAGGCTTGCAAAAATCATCACAGCCATTGGTTGATTCCAAGTTTGCCTTATATGGGTATAGATGAATCTCTCAATGAGTCATTCTTCAACAGCTCTAAGTCATTACCGAAACAACTCGCTGGTTTAGAAATGGTCATTTTGTTTCATTTGGAAGAGTTCAGGTGGACATTAAACGAAAAGGAAAACAATTGTTACAAAGTTTCAAAGCTATTCTAAGATATCAAAAACTTGCGTAAAATTATAGATTCGACCATGACTTTTGTCAGACATTTAAAATAGTGTACAAAACAGATTTCAAATTACTCACTTAAGTTTTAAACGTTTGAATGAGGATGGATGGGTCCAAAGGGGTCCATCACATTGAAAAATTAGGGAAATTTTCTCTAAAAAATAATGAAAAACATTTAGATGAGTATTAACTATATATAAGTATTGAAAGACAAACTTGACCAGGGGTACATTTTGACAGCCATAAACAATAACTGTTTTAGTCATTGACCAGTGACTAACCAATAACCAATTCAACTGAAACAGTTACTGGTTACGACCGCAAACACGAAGAACACCAAGAAAAGGAGTCACAACAATTGAGTGCATCTTGAAACGATCTGCTTTAAAAATGTTATACTCACTCTTCGCTTTTCAGAAAATATTCCACAAGTAAGAGAGACAGTAATCCTAGATGATGATGTTTTGAAAGGCTGATCAAAGATATGCGCCATACCACATTGAACTTATCGATGTATACTGTCATAAGCATGGGTCCCAACATGCTATATTTACAAACACATGCAAATAAGCTCAATCAATGAATGAGGAGAGCCAATCAAAGGTTCGTCTTTTGTACATGCAAATGAGGTCAGAGTCCAATCCTCTACGTGATTGGTCAATCAATAACTAACCATCTGATGGTTAAACACAGACATCTGCTGGTCGTTACATGTAAATAGTTGGTGCATCTACTCCCACAAAGAATAAACAGAGCGATAACGTCATGAAGAGTTCAGACTGGTGACGCAAGTGTACAAAACCCCGACACATTACATATGATTGATACACGCAGACACTCCAAAAGGTTAATATTAACAAGTCAGTCAGACGACACTTCCATTAATTACTGCCCACTTCCATTGAATATTGTTTCAAATACCAAATATAGCCATCGACCCATGACAAAATCCCAACGTCAATTCTTATGTAAATAACGTTTTGGGGGGCTGGTATTTTTCCAGAAGAAAATGTAAAAATGGGTTAATTTTATTTGAACACTGTATGGCCACCTTAACTATTTACCAAAGTTGAGAGGTTCATTGCTGACAAAAAGATCTGATCACAGACTTAAATTTAAGTAGTTAAATTGAAATGATGGTATTTCCACCTTTTGATAACCCAGTGAGCTACAGATTTCAAGGAACATTTGGAAACAGCATGTCCAGCACAAGAGAACTAGATCAAAGATCAAGATTTTTTACATCTGCAGAAAAAACTCCGATTTTTTTTTAAACAAGCAGACAAAAAGAAGTTGAATTTCTCATCTGTTTAATTTTTAAGACATGTTTATTTTTTCAAACAATGTCAACAATCAACACTGTTAATTTTTTTTCTTAGTAATGTTGCTCTTTAACTATTAATATCATTTGACATTTGTTTGAGGAAATACTAAAATTACAGGATGCACCACCCTCTGCATGGCTCCACTCTAGCCTCAAGTATAAAAAACCCACCACATTTGTGCCAATCACTTTTGTCTGTGGAATATTAATATGTACGCAAAAGGAGGAAATATTGTTTAATGTTTTTCACTCCATCAAAATCGAGAGGTGAGGTGGAGGTCAGTAGAGCTAGACATTCACGTAGACCATTTATCACAAATTCTCCTAGCATTTGGCTGTATATCAGCACAATGAGTAAGGCATGGTTATGCCTAATTAGATAATGTTCCACATTGATTTCTGGAGTACTACTGTATATTCCTTCAAGAAACCACTCTCATCTTTGATCAACCATGAACACTCCTTGAAAATATCCCTTGGCTCTTTTAACTAACAAATGGCAAGAGAGCAAAGCGAGAGAAAGAGATCCCAAATTTGGAAGGAATTCAGACAAAAACTCAGAATGACTTGTACAAAACATCAGGCCTGGAATATCATCTTTGAGAAGGGTAAGGTCTTACCTCCACTGTGAAATCTTAAAGTCGATTGGAAACTTTTGAAGGGGCAAATGTTTGCTCCAATATTTCTCATAACTGCCCAAACAGTTCTATGCCTTTAAACAAAATATTTTTAATAATATTTTGAGTGGTTCAAATACCAGGATGGGACTTCCCTTTCACAGAGCTGGAAGTGATCCAGATTCTTTTGGCATACTTATAGAAAGTCTGGAAGGAAAGTTTGTCAACACCAACGCCTTGCAAGAATTTCAATTTCACTCGAGAATGAAAGCAAGAATGAAAGCAAAGCTTGGGTAGCACATTGCTGGAATTCCTTCCATTGTTTGGCAGAGAAGGAACTGTTCAACATAATAAAGAGATTGTGATTGGCAATCTCACCTGCAGCTCCACCAACTACTAAACACTTCAAACCCATCTTGGATCAAGCCTGCACTTACCCGGACTGGAAATACCCACTGGACAGCTGGCCAGAGTCCAGTAGTTGGCCCATAAGGAGGCTATGGCTTCTGCTACTCTGGTCTTAGTCTTGGTGCCCTGTCGAAAGTTTTGTACTAGACTTTAATATTTTACCAATTGGTAAAATAATAAAGTCTAATACAAAACTTTGGAAGTGCTAGTTACCTAATGAAATTAGACTTGCCGTCTCAAAGATGAAATTCCAACTCAGATGTGAGCTCAGTAAGCTCAAAACTGGAACAAGTCCAGCAATCAAGTTTATTTTGCTCCTTAACTTGTAGAAACATACTTTCTAGGATTTATTTTACTTTCTTTTCTTTTAGGTTATCAAGCCTAATGAAGCTACTTCCAAATGTTCAGTAAGTTAAACATATCTGTGGTGTTGTATTTTCTGGTCCTTTTTGACTGAGCGATAGTATTTTCATTAACTGAAGTGGAAAGAGGGTCCAACAAAATCATAAATCATCCATAACATTTTTTTTTTTTTTTAAATAACCGCTTTTTCAGAATGCTTTTGCACCAAACATGAACCGAACATGAACTGAAAATGAATCTGACGGCATGTCAGAAACATTTAAAGTTCCGCATGACTGAGATCATGAATTGGGGTCTGAACTGCATTGTTGGTCTTTATATTGTCATCAAATGTGTTTTAGTCATCACACATACACGGTCTGGAAAATGAGGCACATTCATGAGGAAGCGCATGATTGCTTTTACAAGGGATCAGCTGTAGCCATTAATAGATTTTGATGTGTGGTTATGTCTGTGGTCTGGGAAAGAGCTCATGTAATTTATTTACAATCAATTATGCTATCAGCATTAATGACTTGTACAAATTAGATTACGTGATATAACAGATTGTGGCCCTTGAAAGAGCGACTCTGCCAAAAAGCAATAAATAAACGGAGAAGACCAGATTCATAACCTAAAAATGCTTATTACCATAAACAACACTTGTATCTTCCACGAGCTTTTAAGCAAAAAGAAGAAGAGTAAAACATAGTTAGTGGCTTGACATTTCGACCCCAGCAGAGTCTTTCTCGAAGGCTTCGAGAACGACTCTGTTAGGGTTGAAACATCATGCCACTAACTATTTTTTTGCATCCATACCGTAGGTCTGTTTAGTTGGTAAGCAGTGTGCAACAGCTAGAGTAGTTCTATTTTCTCAAACCAAATGTACATAAATTTATTCTAGGAGAAGGGGGAAAAAATGGAAGTTAAGTTTTACTAAAGAAAACCCTTTACTACCAAGAGCCTGTCTGTTTTAAAAATAGTTTCTCAGAAGTCACTGCACCTTGGATACCGTTTTATGCAAAGTAACCTACCAAATAAAAATGACTTGCAAAAAATCTACACGGCCCACCACTGACCCCCAGAGTAAAGAAAACTGAGTGCGTTTGTGTCAACAGAGTTGTTTGCTGAGAAAATTCTTTGCTTTGATAAAAATATGTATGGAAAAATCGCCCCCATTTATTCATGAAATGCATAGTGCTTACATTAAATGGGATTATAATCACTAACCAATTTGTGAACTTGTCAGAATTGTCTTACTTGTGGGTAAAACAAGTGTGGGTGTTGCCGTCCGAGAGAGATTGGAAATAAATAAAATTATATCCTGAGCTAATGACAAAAAAACAAAACAATGACGTTTATCTTATTTGTCTTGTTAGAGAAATAATAAACAGCATCTGTTCCATGAAAATACTATCATCATCTACAAAAAAGTAATAAAATTATAAAAGCGACCATCTGCTGGGATTAAAGCTGAGGTTTTTGCCTGTAACCAAGGCTATATTGACTATTTTATTTATGTATAAATACAAAAAAAAACAAAAAGCATTACCAACACCTTTAATTGTGCGCTCAAAGGGAGAAAACAAACCAGCACATCCTAAACTGTTATCAGGTTTCGAAACCAGAGTGTTCTATTTTACAAAATTGAACAGAATGTAATTTCTATTTTCCCCAAAAATTTATTTATTAGTGCATGACCTCTCCAGCACACCCTCCCACCCATAGATACCCTAAACACCCTGTCTAGATAGTGGGTCATTTTGAGGCCAGAGTAAACTACAAACCCAATTTACACCTCGAAGACAATTAGAAATATCTAGGGCTTGAGCAAGAAAGTGCAGAAACAAAACTTCCCTTTTTTGGCCATGGAAATTAGAGTAAAATATGGGCACGTTCTGGTTGTAATAAAATTAACATAGCTCCTAGAAGAGCGGGGAGAGCCTGCTGTGCGTGTGAACCCTTCCCTCCTGTGGACCATCCCTCATGCACAATATGGAGTGGAAATTTCCATGTACAACACACACTGGCATATATACACAAAAGGTTATGTGTATACACGCACGTACAAGTAGTCTGGTTTACTGACCTCTGTTGTCTGTGTATGCAAAACCAAGAACCAGCAGGTATTCTTTCTTTTTTTTTTCTAGTCACAGCTGGCCTCGCACAAGTAGGACATAAGGCTTGGGATTGAATTAGCTTATTAGACAGCATTGCGAGTGACTTCCTTTTCAGGATTAAAATAAACAGGGAAAGTGTACAATTATGAAACCAAATAATTGCTTTGAATTTAGTTTGCTGATTTACTGACAGTTTTCCTCTCAGCTTGATGGTGTAAGAATTTAACTAGTCCTTTGGGCTAAAAGTCACGGTGAATCATTTTTTTTTATTTCAACTGGCAAATGTTTTTCCCACAGGTACACTTGCAGAAACTGTCTACTCTATCAGATTTGTGACCCACCCATCAACTCATGATTTTGGAGACATCTGACAAATTGTTTGTGAAGCCCCTGGATAAGTAGAGACCACCCTTTTAACAAGCCTTCTTTAGCAAGAAAAGAATCTTTTAGCGACGCTAAAACAAACTGCAATCTGTAATCGATCATCAATTTTAAACCTCACTAAAAAACTGCGAAATGAAATTTATCTTGAACCCGGCCTCCCAGGTGGAAAGATAACTTGGTACCAGTAACATTAATCTCAAATTCCAGTCAAAAATCCAAAGGTATTCAACGTTTACGAACCCGCTTAATAATTAAAACCAAATGCCTGCATGTATTTAAGGTCAAGCTGGGGTTGAAATTAGCCCACCACACTAAAATAATTCTTTTTTGAATTGGCTGAGTTTCCTCAGCCTTTACAAACAGGATGTTATGTCTCAAATTACATCAAACAAGGTTGATATAAGAGAGTACCTGTCACAGAACAGGCAACAGGAAACCATCTTTTGCATGGGATATTGGCAGGATGTGTGGCCTTACCTTCAGCCCAGGCACAAGTAAATATCTCGATTCTCTATAAAAAAAATTCATTCATTTCATCCGAACCTAGGAACTGAACTTAATAACTTTCATCTTCACTCGTCGTGAACATTTGTATCTTGAAGAAAAACATAACTAATTCTTGACTGTTTTCACAACAGATTGTTTCTTAACTTATGTATACGATCTGACTGCTCAAACAACCTTGCAATAAAGGAAAGCTTTTTTAATTGGTAAATAATTGTTGGCTTACTAGTCTGAGTAGAACTATTCCATGCAGCTGCCATATTTGTTGCATTCCTTGTCTGCAAGTACAGAAATGACAAGGCATTTCATTTTTAACAGAAAGGTACCAGACTACTTTCCTTCAGAGGCCCAGTGAATAACAACAACCTCACAGATCTGTCTTTATTTCAACAAAACCAGTGCAGTTAAAGCAAGAACCTTAACCAAAGAAGGACATTCCTTTGTTATTGATTTATACAGAACATAAATAATGATCATTAGGCTCAATGCAATTTTGCAATCTCACCCCCCCCCCCACCTTCCCTCAACAACCAAGTTCTTGACGCAAACAAATTATGCAAATTTATTCTTAACTGTCCAGCAGAAATGCGGAAGTTCAATACCTGCATCTAATCATACCAGTACATCCTCCTTCAGTCTCACAGGGTAGTTGTTTTTTATTACTCGGTACGCTGCAGCGTTCTGATTGGCTTAAAAAGAAGGTGTGTCACTATTTACAAAGCCAATAATGTGAGGGCTGGTAACCTCATGTTTGTATTTCCAACACCAACAGCAACACATGTTTCCGATTAAATCTAACATAAAACTCACACGTCTCGCTTATCATGTATGGGTACTATACTATGGTGGAGTAGGTACAAGAAACACAGTGTCCTTTCTGTTTGGCCATGGATTTCAAGAATGGTTTCAGAGCACAGATTTGATCCGAGTTCACTTATCCTTGGAAACCGCCATGGAAAATTACAGCCAGGAGGCCCGCATTTCAGTTCCCAATTCTTACAGCTGTCTGCACTGGGATCAACTTTACTTGTGTTAACTTACAAGCCACATTCCCAAGCAACCAAATTTGTCAATTGTTTGCATTCTCCTTTAGCCCCTGTGACAGAGGTAAAACACTGAAGGCGGGTCAAGTAGTCTGGAGATATTTTTTCACTTCATCGGAATTCTTTTAAATGTCATCCATTTGCATTTGTACATTTCTATGTTTACTTCCAAGTTCTATTCTTCATAAATGAATCAACAAAATGTGTCGTATCTAAGTGAACCATTTGGTCATGCGTCATGTGAACACAATTACCTCCGACCGTCAACCAATGTTGGGTTTTAACTCCAAACACTTTCAGTGACGTCAGATTTAAGACTTAGTTGGATCCGATCCCAACAAATAATTTGAACAGAGATGAAAAGGGTATGACCACCCGTGGTGACAAACAGCTTTGTACTAAAATACAGAAAAGCCTCTTTGCAAGGGGCAAATGATTTTAACAACAAAGTGACAACAATATGATTTAGTGGGTCGCATGCTTAGAGTGCACTGGTTAATCCCCCCCATTTGATTACTTGGAACTTCGGAACACTCATAAATCAAAAAATGGAAAACCTCCTTGATGGGTGGAGAGAATGTGGCTGATTTGCTACATGATCAAATTTATGTAGGCCGAGAAGGCATCTGAGGTATGTAACCTACAAACAAACCCTGCCGTAGCATTCATGTCTGTGCGCTGATTGCTTGGTAGGGGATCGTATTTTGTGGCAAGTCGACAAAATGTCATCACGAATGGTGTCAGAGTGCCCCATATTATTTACATGTACGTACATTACATTATTAATGTAAGCTGAATGGGGGGGGGGAAACAAATTATCTGTTAAAAGATAAAAAACAAAACCTGACATATTTTGTTTCTGTTGGGTATTGACGATTAGAAATTCTGAAAGCTTACAAGTGACCATAAGTTTGCAGTGTGGGAAAAAAAAAGACAGTTTTCTATTGTGATGCAAGAAGCAATCAAGCGGAAATCTTTTTGAAATTAAATCCCTGTATGTTTTTGCTTAGCTCTGCAGTATGTTTTGGCCAAATCTAGGGACAATTTTGTTACTGTTTGGAAGATTCCATCTTGTTAAAGCGAGAAAAAGGGATGAAAAAGAAGTAGAGGAGAAGGAAAGGGGGGTTATGATGGTGTACAAATAGGTCATCAAGGTTTCAAGATGAAAACTAATAACTGAATCTTTTCATATTTTGTGATGCGTATCACATTCACCATAAAGTTTTAAACCGCAAATGCTAAATGCCTGAAAATGATCAGTCATGCTCGACTATGAAAAGAACTAATCGGTTTGATATTTATGTTGTATAGGGTCATCGCACACGAGGGGGGGAAAATTCAATTAGTGTTGCCACTTACAAATTCTGTACCTTCGAACCTAACAATGGAAACCCAACGAAGTCACCATTGAAAATTTTGTTTGTCGAGTTTATTTTTCATTTGGAAATATGTACTTGCTATAAGAAAGTACCGACATTTAAAAGGTAATCGTTTCATAGGATGGAAACAGAATGAAATTTAGCATCAGAGTAGATAAAAAGGTTGGCACTGGCCGTTTGGTTAATGTTAATGTTCTCATACATTGACTTGAGACTGTGTACATCATCTGTCAGTAAAAGTGCCACCACCCAAAAGCAAATGACTCTGTTCTCAATGTGTTTGAATAAGCCCCTCTCAGCACAAACAACCCTGAAGAGATTTCATTTACATCCAAAAGAATTAAATGGCATTCAGTCTGGGAAAAGGAATGATTATGTACATGTGTGTTCCACAGATTACACAGTGCCTTCAGTGTTTGTTTTTCTACTCAGTTTCATGACTGTGGAGACAAGACGACTTTGTGTTTCTTTTTCTTTTTTAAGCAGTTTAGGCAGAATTTCTGTCACCAAGTTCAATGAATGTTAATGTTAAACCCTTTTCTATGGTTAAGTAAAAGCATTGTTGTTTTGGCTGTGCAGTGCTGAATCTCCAAACCCAGTAGCAAGAATAATTTTATGGTTTTTTTTTTAATCAACTGCAATACCTACACAACTGTGACAACTGTTAACAAATGCTTGCTCTTCTAAAGAATTTCTAATGTTTAAATAACTAAATCATAAATGAAAAACTGGTCATTCACAGATGTCTTTTCACTCAAAAATTAGGGGTAGGTTTGGCTTGGAAAGTTGGCCTTGAACTGGGTTGACCAGAGTCAAAAGAACATGCTTCCAGCCACAAGGTTGTGCATGTAACACCTTCTCTTATTGGTCAGTGCAATACTTGCATTCTTTTGATACAAGTTGACCTCCAAGTTGTCCTCCAATAGGCCGTTGCCTTCTGATCGCTTTTTTAACAGAATGGAGATTTCTAAGCACATTTCGGCTCAATTCATTCCCATTCACAAAGTTCCTCCCATGGTTAAGCATACTCAAACTTTCAGTTTACATGTTACGTTCGTTGCCACTATATTTATTACTTGCTCGTTGGACTACCAATTATTATATGCTTGACTTTTAAACATGTGTATTTCTTTTTCTTATTCTTATTTATTTCATTTTCAACAAGGAAACGGATGTATTACTAGTTCCTTGTTAACATAAACAATGAAGGGAAAGAACTAAAGTACATCATTGTTTTCTTAGGAACCGACTTAATTAAACCGTTTTATGACCAAAAGTTTACTTATCAACAAACTGAGAATCTAAATCTTACCTTCCAATAAAGTTTTGGAATAATGTTAACATTACTTCTAATCAAAAATACATTTTGATATTACCAAAACCATCAACAACTTTTTCATCAGCCACTGTCATGTCCGACACAGAAACGCAATGTAAAATTTCTAAGCAAGGTTGAATACCAAAGCAGGATATTCCTTAAAAGTTGAAACTGCCTTCCTCTAGATGAATTTTCTCCACTTAATTCCCAATAAAGCAAGCCATGGGTCTAGCCCAAGTTGGACTCTTCCGTTTCAGACACCGACGTCCAGTGCTAGATATGGGTCTGACTCTTGAGACAGTCCTTTTTTCTAAATTAAATAGTTGAAACCTTTATAAACCATAAACAATCGATCTGTTCATAATCATATATAGCTCAAGTTTGATTTGAGTTTCTTTGTGTGCCAGACTGGCCAAAGCCGCCGGTTTACGACAAGCCGTGGCCGGAAACCGGCCGTGGTTGAGCGTAAGAAGCCGGGCGTGCCCGTGCCCAACCTCAAATATCCAGCTGGAAAAAGGGCGACATCTTTAATTTCTAAACCAAAGTTTAAAACACCAGCCTTTAAAAGAATTATGATTTTACAATGACCAGATCGATTGATCACGAAAAATGTACAAGCAAAACTTCACCGCAACAATTCCTAGCCAAATAAGCAAGGTTTATCAGTTTCTGCAAAATCATTGTTGGTCAAAATATTGGGACAATTTCGGTTGCCACGTGGCTAGGCACAAAAGAATGCACGTTGTGTGCGCAGCATATTTATTTTGTACTCAGTCAGATCACACATCTTTTGCATCTAATTTGGGGTACTTAACAAGACAATTAACAATTTGCCTGACTTGAAGGAGGATCACAATATTTCATTTTTCACAATAAACAATTTTAAAGAGTTTTTATTCGATCGTTTTTCCCATGCAGTACGACAAGCATCCCTGCTTCACACGCCCTAAAATTCATTCATGAATTTGTTAAGTTACTGATACTACCCGCGCGAAAATAATGGCGCGAGTTGTAGCCAAGGCGCATCGACGAAAAACGATCGTCGAATAAACAAACCTAAACTTGTGTTGATTTTTCACAAGAAAATAGTGAATTTAATACTTACAGTCTGCAGCGACTTCTCTTTTTCTGATGGTGACATTTTGAGGTAAAAACCTGCTCCGTAAACAAGGAATTCTTTGAATGTGCCTTGAATGATTTTGTGTGTGGTCGATCAAAATTTATGGTTCGCTTGTGTGTACGCTACCCAATATTCCATCCATGCGGCCAGTCGCAAGTTGTATACAACAATTTGAATATTCATGAGTAGCCAGTGACGTACGAACCGGCAAAAATTTGTTGGCCTCTTTCCAACAAAATTGTGGACGATACCATTTGTAATGAAGGTAATAGTAATTAAATAGACTTTCAAAAACTTTATTTTTTGGTCGTTATTGTTTAAATACTTTACTAGATGTTTCATTTATATTACTAGTTTAACAATTACCAAACTAAATAATAATGTATTAATGTAAAAACAAGTAAATAAATAGTATGCTTATCTATCGGATTACCTAAATTAGTATGAATCAACCCACTATCACATGATGGAAAATAACTGGCACATTAATTTGCGTGTGCGCGTTCGGCAGCTTGCGGCAGCGCGCAGCGCGAGCTTGCCTAATAAAGGTAGCGTCCTCAAAATTACAGGTTCACCTTTTAATGTATGTCAATGACGAAGCATTTAGAATTAATTGTTTTGATCTTTCCTTGTTATTTTTGATGTTTCAAATAACATAGCTTGAGGGACAGTTATCTCGTTACGCTCCACCACAGGACCAGTCTTGAAGTTTGCGTGCCGCCAGGCGGAAAATGGTTTTGTGACATCACTTTGTTTACATCGACAGCGCCCCCATCGACAATGTGAACACCAGTGAATGAAAGTTTATCATGTACCACTTTTCGAACATCATTCTTCTACCCCCTCCCCCGACCCACTAATCATTCAAACTTGGCTCAATTAGCATTTTATTGCGTTTGGGACTGGAACACTCATCTTTGAACATTCTCATGTTCACCTAGGGCCCTACACACAATTTTTATTAAAAATTTTGTTACGGTTTAGCTACACGAGCAAAACGTTTGATAAGGGACTTTCGTGGCAGCCATCTTGTTTTGTGTATACAGCCCAGTGTAAACAAACTGAGGCTCAGAGGACAACAGTCTGATCCCTTACTAAAAGTGGCCGTTTGCGAAATAATTAATAGTTTAACTTTAAAAATGCATATTTGGCAAGAATAGGATTGAGAAATAAACAAATAAATGTGGCGGCCAAAATAAAACCATTTGAAATAATTATTAATACGAATTGGGTTTTTTCTTTGCAATAGGGTGTATTTACTAGTAAGTCTGTGGGGTTGTTCCCATGCACCCCATGGACCTAAGTTCTAACTTACTTTATTGTAATCCTTATGATGGTGACTAGTTATTGAAATTTGATGTTCCTAAAATTTAATATTGTCCCATACAGTGGGGGTCCTTTGGCGGTCATCTTATATTTCTGACTGAATTCGATATTTCGGCATAGTTTTTAACTTACACAGAGACGAAGAAACCTATTTTCAGACTACTTTTATACTCTCAGGAATCAGAGATGGGCCATGGAGTTTTGTATGTTTTGTTTGAGTTGACATACAGTTGGCCCAAGATTGAGGTGCTACCGTTTGTTATCTGATAATGTTTACTCCAGTTGTGTACACGGGCTTATTATGTCATTGTACTTCCCGATAAAAATCATGAAAATCAACAGCGCCCAGACAATTTTATCGCCCACCACTTCCTAATTATTTGTTATCACAATGCTCAACACCGGTGTCTTCCACCAAATTGAACTTGGTGCAGACATGCACCAAACCGACAGGTTACGGTTCAAACATTTCAAAAGTTTAAAGTTCGTAGAAAGACCCCGCTCCCCCCCCCACACACACACACACACGCACCAGCCACCCCAGCCCAGCACCACATTTTATAAGTTTCAGTAAAATATTTTTTACAAAGGAATTTGTTTGTTTCTTCTGTTTATTCAACTGTTAATCACATTAACAACTTGTACTTTTTAAAGTGTACAACCGACTTTGAATTAACAACAAATATGAATGCATTTTTTCAATGAATGCAAATCATCTTTGTTCGTTGAAAAATATATACTTTTATTGTAAAATAATGTGAAGGAGGTTATGGACCATCATGGGACTATGAGCCTACTGTTTGTTTATAAATTCAGTGGTGTTTGGATAGGAACTGACGGTCCTAAGTTTAAATAACTACGGGGCCTAATTCACCCCTCCCCTTTTTTGCGGGGGAGGGGGGGGTCAACTGGTATTTTCTCATGTGCGTCATTTTATTAAAAGACTGTTTTTACCTCAGTAAGTTCATTGAAATTGAAAACAAGTGTTTTAACTCACAAAATCCTCGCAAAATCCAACTTGGTCTGTACTGGATATCTATATAGTATTACACTTTAATATATAGGCCTATTGTTAAAAATTCTCGATGTTTTAAAAACCCAGTTTTTGCGAAGTTTTTTTCCGGTCCAAATAAGACTCCTCTGTGAGTTTGTTGTATCCCCTGCATATTATAGAATTTATACGAAACAATTTTAATTATTTTATTAAAAACAGTCATACTGTATCCAGCCTCGGTTTGGCTACACTAATTTGAAAAAGATCAACAGTTGCACATTAACTAAGTAAGGCTTGCGGTAACACCATGTGGAAATCTCTTTTGAGTTGTGTAGGTTCTGGAAAGAACCGGTGGAATTAAACGACTCAACGTTTCGATCAGTATGCTCTGATCGTCTTCAGGTTGCACATTAACTTATCCATTCAAGAACGAGGAGACGGCCTTACCTCTGACACACCCCCAAGTCTTTTGTCCTCACTCCCATGACAACCGACGGCCCAATGAATCACTTCATTTCCCGCCAAAGTGCTCGTAGTCTTTATTCAACGCTGCACGAATGTTCTAATACACTGTTTGCACTTCCGGACTTCCGTTGTAAAAGTTTATCGGCTAGAAAGGCGTGAGGGTGTCATTATACTAATCAAAGACAACTTGTGCTTATTTTCTGACCAGCATCTTTTCTACACAATTCCGGCTTTTTTTTTTTTATTTATTAAGCTATGGGTAGCGCAAAGATAATAAAAAATGTAATTTCTCAGAAGCCATCTGTTTGTGTGACCGATTAAATTATTAATCGCGTATGATAAGCGGATGCATGCGTCCGGTATGTTCACTATACATGTACATGGTTATTGAACATGGGCAAATACCACAGAATTAAAGACCGCTTGCTTGGGTTCAACAAAACCAGTTGGTAATTAACGAAAACAAAAATAAACCCAAACAATTGACTGATTAAAGAATTGGGGGTGGGCATTAAGCTGCATCAGCATTTTGTTTGCGTGGCTGATGTGTTTTTGGTATTTTGTTATTGTTTAAACATTCATAAATGAATATGAATGAGTCGGGCCCTAATTTTTCTTTGTTTATTTATTTATTTTTTAAATTGTAGAACCGGTATAAATTTCGAATCTGTTTTTAAGTTCGACTGCGAAAAGACTTATTTCATTACAGATTTAAAGCTTTTTTACTCTTTAAGTCAGCAGGATTTTCATGTTTTCCGAGGTAATCACAGAAAAGACAACTTGACTGCATTTAGTGTTGTTATTGCTAATAAAAATATGAAAAAAATTCTTGTTAACATTACCGGTGGGGTAAAATCACACACAAAATAACAATTTATCAGACAATAAGTTTTTGGTAAAGCCTACGAAAAGAGGGGGAAAGGGTAAAAGTTTCACCAAAATGACACGTACATTAATTCCAGAAACCAGCTGTGACGGGGAGAGGGATTGCCCCTACAAGAATGGCACCCGAAGAAACAAACATAGCGACAATTTTCTGCCAGACATAATTTTACAATGCCTAATTTTCATCAAGCTGTGAGTGAAAATTTGTTGAGTGGATTCGTGAATCGAAACTAATTCATTGTATTTAGCGGACGGCCTTGTGGAACCCTGGAGTGGGGGAATACGGGCAGTGTAATGGCGCGCAAGGCCGGGGTCCCATACCAGAGCACCCTGCCGGCGACCTTGAGCACCGCACGTTCACCTCAGTTCATTGTACCTAAGGACGGCCTTTATAGAATAAAAAAGTTATATAAAAATACACCCATAAGTAAAAATGAAAATTCGAACTTAAAAATCAGGCCACTTTTTATCACTTTGACGACAGTCGAGTAAACAATTCGCAAGCGTGCGTCACTTTCTGAATTAAAGTGTGGGATCGATGTAGTTGAGTTCTGGGGAGTGAGGTTAAAATTGGGGCAAATAATGGGTTATAATTTTTTATAATTATTTTAAGGATGATTATATTAATTTGTTATTAAACGGACTTTCACTTTCAGCGAGGTAACAATCTGACCGATGCGTGTCAGAAGCAGGGGGGGGGGGTACTCGTCGTGTCCACTACGGTTTGTTTGTCATAATGATAATGAGTAATTTGGTTCATTTTCAATCTTAATAATTGGGTCAGTATTTTTATTTTTTTATGTTTACTTGGGGTAAAACCAGAAAATTTCGGGGATTAAGCCGATATAGGCCTTTAAGACGGCCAATCTCAAGTACGGCTAACTACTGAAACTTCATGCTTTTACTAAAGTTCGTTTTAGCCTTTTAAAAGAGGCATATTATTGGGCAAATAATACATTGTTTTCGCTGTCTGTACCCATCCAAACGTCACCGACAACACCTGTTAAACCAGTTCTCGAGTACAGGAAGGTAATCTAATTTCCAGTATTATGGTGATCGCAAAAGATTTCTGTGTCATGTTCAATTTTATACATTTAAAGTGAGTCTGTTCTAACACCCACCGTGGCCGAGAATTGCAACAACATTCAACACCTTGAACCTTCTGTCGTTCCAGCTTCATGCACATTGACTATACGGGTTCGCCATTTTAATGAAGAAGACCACTGGGCGGGATCTGGGAAAAGGTTATTCAGAGGACATTTAAAACTAGGTGAAGGTCACATTATGGTTTAATTATTGTTTAACGGTTTAGAACGATTTAGGCGGTTATACATATTAAAAATGGAAAAATAATAAAAAGTGGATGAGAAATATAGGAAGTCTGGTCAAATATTTTCGAGAAATGGTTCGCAACTTCTGCCTCTTCTTTCATGTCTCTTTCTTTGGTTGCTTTCTCAATGATGAACACCGAGTATGAAAAAAAAAGGATTTATTAATTTTAATTGAACTTTTCAGGAATAAACCGAATCCCTCACCAAACCCCTCTGGATGTAGGCTTTATGGCACACTTTTTTTTCAAAATAAACACCCGACAAATAACCCTCAGCTTGCTGTTCATAGAATTAATTGTAATTCCAGAAACATAAACATAAAAAGTTGTTTAATTTGTTTCCTCAGTAAAACCCGAGAGATATACTTGATGATCAATTATTTATGGAAAATTGACAGATGGCAAATCGCCGACACCTGGCGCGTCACTTTGAACACGTCTAAATTTAATGTATTCATCAAAATGACGTAGGTTATTTTAAAATATTTGCCCACTCAAAAATCAATTAATAAATAAAGAGTTGTTGTGATCTGTATAGGCTTAAGGATACATGGCTTAAAAATAATGCACTGGAAAGTGGTTCGGAAAGCAATGCTCTTTGCATAATACTGAACTTTGAAGCCAACCTGTATGCCTTGAACCCATCAGGGACACGGAGCAACTGCAGCGTCCCCAAAGTTCGGTCAAACAGTGGGGAAAGTTTGGGCACAGCAAGGAGGAAAAATCTTGACAGAAATCGAAAATTTAAAGACGTTTTACCCATTATTACAAGTTGGTGTTTTCATCTGTCTAAAATTGTATAGGTTTGCCCTCTGTCCCCCTTAAAACCAAAATAGTCTTCATAAGCCTATAATTGCGATTATGATCACAAAGATAGAGTTCAATTATCATAAAAAAAGTTGGTGCATGTTAAATTTTGTGCAAAGTCCCATTATTCGTACACTCCTGCCTTTAACTCGCGAGTTAATCAGTAAATTATTAATTCATATCAACTAAGCAAATATCCGGGTTTCATTCACTTCAAGAAAATTATCTAAACCATGATAATGAGGCGTACTCGTTTCTACAAGTTCAAAGGTTTTTTCGTGGTCGGAGGGGGGAGGGTAGGCCTAATAAATTCAGTCGATTAGCGGGTGGACTTACATGACACTGGTAAACCAACCCTTTAATTGACCATCGCTTAATTTTAATTGCATAATATTATTTATGAGTTCACTTTTAGTTAGATTCTTCTATGTCCAATGCAAAAGGTCTTTGCACCGTTTTTGTCACCGGCATAATGACAATGTAGACGGGAGCTAGCCAGAGTGACCTTCGTGGCGGTCAGTTGCAATTAACCAGTTCATAAAATCAAATTTTCTCGATTTAAATGCAGTGCATAAGACAGAAAACATATCTTTTTGTACGAAACCCATGGGACGAATAAAAATGATCAGTTTTGTGCATCATATCTCCAGACGATATGGGAAATTGAATAATTTTTCCAGACTTTGCCCTGAGCTTATCATCCCCTTTCTCTATAGTCATACTATTAAATTTCTTTGAACTCACATCTGGTGAGCAAGATATCTCTGTTCAGTATCAAAATACATCTGTTTGACTCAACCCGTGTCTTCAATGGTGAAGTTTTCTGTAACTGTGCAAGTTGAAGTTTACAAATAAATTGGGCAGGTCAGCGTGACTATGCAAACCCTGGCCTGGCCGACCACGGGTTACTATAAATGGACATCACTGGTTGGTTGAAGTTTTTAATGAGAATAACAGTGCCTTTTTGAGGTTTTGAATGGTGAGGTATCAATATATATTCGGTTTGCGGTAACATCATATATATCTACTGTACTAGCTGTTAGATTTTGTTCTTTGGGAACTAGACGCAAGACCTAGTTCTCAAAGAACAAACCTCCACAGCTAGTAGATATACACATGATGTTACCGCAAACTGAATATATATTAATAACAGTGCCATTGTTATCATTTCTTTGTAAAACAATCATAAAATTTGCACTTTAGATTGTCGGAACTTCAAATTATCGTAATGTTCTTTGGTCCGATAGAACATCGGTCACAGAACACGACTTTAGTTCACTTGCAAACGGTAGAGGGGGTAGTTTTATAATTATTGAAGAAAAGAAGGGGAAAACAGTACTAGAGAGGGCGCTATACAAATCAACAGCGCTCAGTCGACTGTCATGTTTGTAAAACTTTCGCGCGAATGTTGAAATTCGTGAGTATTTGTCAGGTTTCATTTAAGATTTTCCACAGTGACTTTCAATTTCATATTTGATGTACATATTTACATTCATTATAAATGTTGAACTGGCGTATTACCAGTTAAGACTGTGCTGTCAGTTTACTTCCTGCAGTATCATTAAAAAATCATACCTTAACCTTGTGTGACACAAGTTGTGAGTTGTGTTGTCACTGACACTGTGACAGTGACACTGACTGAGTGACACTCACTGACAGTGACATTACTGTTGAGTGTTGTATTTTCTTAAGTGTAGGCCTAACTCATGAACTGTTGTCAATCCATCGTGATCATGATTCAGAATCATTGTTGGCATACTTATTATATAATGTTATATACTTAATGCTTGGCTAAAGCCTCTACTGACACCTGTCTCTGGCACAGATGATTGATTGAGGATCCATGAGCATGCCAGTTGTTGTGTGGTTTGTTGAGACTGCAACGCGACCATCCAGGTCCAACCACAGTTGAACTTTAAATTTATGGGGAACACAAGAACAGTCAACAAATCATGTCCTTTGAAGCATTTCCCACTGATGCTGTGCTTCATTTCAATGACCCTGGCCCATTCTACATCCGAGAGGGTGGCAAACTCCGCTCCCCACCTGGTTTGGGTTCGACCAGAGCAGGCTCACCCCACGACAGACAAAGGATTCTCGAGCTGCACCAACCCACCTTCAGTGTAGAAAACACCACAGTCGACAATTCCACCACTAGAACTCCACGTAGACTTTATGACATGACACTAGACTTTGTGGCAGCTAACATCACCCTTGTAGATTCACTCACTGGGTTTCCAGAGATCGTAGGGCGCCAGCTGTTTGACGCTGCTCATCTCCTCGGCAAACTATGCCCACGAGCAATGGAGCTTTTCTGCGATGCTTATGGAGACAACATTCTACGTAGCATCAACCTAAAGGGGCATCATTTGGCTGTTGACGAGCTGTTCAAATGTAATGTGCTCTTCTTGGTGTTGTCCGAGCTGGAAGTCGGAGGATGTAGCCTTGGTGATGACAGCGAGATTCTCCCGATTATTGCAAATTTGAACTGGTTAGTCATTGGTTGAATGTTCAACAGGACCCTTACCCCATTTAAACATTAACAAAAATTACACGCAGTGTTGATCCTTTGCATGCATGCTTCTTTAATAAGCTTTTTTTATTGCGCTGTGTAATTCGATTTAAAAATTGCTGTTTTATTAGTAGACAGCTGACTGAATGTTCAATAGAGCAAGAAGAACTGTAAAAGGCAAGTGTAAAATAAATTTGCTCCAGATTTGAACGAAAGTGTTCCCTTTTTTCCTGACGTCTTTTCACAGTTTAACACGGCTTGGATTAGCCAGCAATGACCTGACTGATGCTGGCATACGGCGACTGACAACGCCTCTTAGAGTTATGGACAGAGGACCACGCCGATTGCTTAGCCTTGACTTGGCAGGTAAAAGGGAAGCAGATCTGCCATGTTTTATTGTAACCTCAACGAAATAAGAAACAAAAAGGAGCGATCTTTTGCAAAGTGGTATAAGCCTTGCTTTTCGACCCTTAGTAAAGGACTTGAGGGCAATGTCACATGGGGGAAAGTTACAGGCAACTACTTCCAGGCATCCTCCAAGAAGAAAAAACATTCACATTTGGGGACAGTAGGATACTAGTAGAAACATTCCTTAGGTATTACTGAAGAGTGTTTTTCTTTTACATGCAGTGCAGTTGGTTGCCTCCAAGTTGCCCGTAAAAATTGCACCGTGTTACGAGGCCTTTAGAGATCAACTCTGCTAGGGTCAAATTGTGAGGTCATTTCCACTATTTGCATACAACCTTATCACAACCCCAATTCTATCAAATTCCTGGTGCTGGTTTTAGGGATGGAAACAGTTTTTACTTCATATGTAAACCAAGCATGCTGTGCATCAAGGTCAGATCTGAGTTACATCATAAACTAAATGATTGTAGTGTTCAGTTTACATTACAGCTATTATAATTATTTTAAAACTACTTTTTTTCTGCAGGCAATCAATCTATAAGTGACAAGTCTACAGGTCAGTACCTCACATTGTTCACTTCGCTAACATCACTTGATTTGTCAGGCTGCAACATTTCAGTAAGTAATGTTGTTTTCTTCTCAAACCTATATAAATGAAACTTTCTATTGAAATTTTTTTAAACTGATTCTTCCACCCTGTTTTGATTTTCCAGTCAGAGGGCATTAACAAGTTAAAGAAAAAGTTGAAACTGGAAACTCGTTCGGTTCCTACAACAACAACGGCGGCGATGACTACTGAGCCCTTTCTTCAACCTGTCAAGAACTCTGGATGGGCCTTGCCATTGGTAGAGCAGTGGAAAGAATCAAGCACTAATCGTATGCAGAGAGGAAAGAGCAAGGCTAGCTTCGGATCTGCGAAGGCAGCAAGCTTCTGTAAGAAAAAGTTACCGCTAGGAGTGTCTGAATGAAGCGGCTACAGCTACGGCAATGGTTGGCTGCCGATTCAACAGTGAAGAATGGGAATTTGCAGTGGTTTGGCCTTAGCCACAGCCAAGCCACTCATTTGGTCATACATTACTTTTCATACTTCAAAAAGCTGAAATAAGAGTTTGTACCATCATTGGGAAGGACAGAAAAGCATTGCTTTAAATCTGGCCCAATTTCATAGCTCTGCTTACCGTAAGAAAAGAATTGGCATTTTCAAACGCATTTCACAGGTTTATAGTAGGTTATTTTTGCTTGTGCGTGTGTGTACTCCACGTTACATGGTATTCTTTGATTACACAGCTAGTGCAGAAATTCTGCGCTTGTTCTGAATTCGGCGGTAAGCAGAGCCATGAAATTGGGCCACTATCACAAGAACACTCCTTTTTTTATTCTAAATTTTTTTTTCTTCAGTTTTATAAAGGCTACAAGTGCTTTTCAGTAATTGTAATGCTTTTGGTTTACTGACAACCCTTCAAATACAATAATTGTTTTGTTTCAGATGGAAGAACACAGAAGAGACTGGCGAACATATTAAAGTCTACTAAACCAATAACAAAAGTCCATGACTTTCCAATTATACAACTTGTTGCAGCAATGAGCAATAACCAGGACAACCATCAAGCTGACTGTTTAACCAAGGAGAGTGTTGAAAGGTCAAAGGTTGCCAGACAACAAAGTACACAAGCTCGCAGTAGTCGGGAAGTTGGGCAGGTCAACGCCCGGGATGATGACCTGTCAACACTCGACAAGGAACTAACCATGCAATATTCATTACGCGATATGAAACACTCGGCTCAACAAAAAATGCAGGACAGAAAGTGGCTAGATTTAAGAACGTTAGAGCTCGAGACAGAAGATGTAAAAGGAAAAGAGAATCTGTTGGAGCACATCTCAGAGCAGCCGGTGAAGCAAGCAAAACCACCTCCGAGAAAGAAAATCAAACTCTGCTTCCAAGTTCCCTCTAAAGGTTTCTCTGACATCCTTCATGGAGAGAAAAATAACGCCACACACACGAAAGAAACTGTTGACTCTAATAAAAGTAGAATACTACCCTGAGGTGAAAACAAGAAGTTTCCTTTGGAACCACAAGGAATCTGTGGGAGAGTAGACAAACTTTGAAAAACCCTCGTTTTGGGATAACAGTAATAAATCATTCTTGTACAATAAAAAGAAACGCATTCCGTCCATGGCAAGACCCCAATGTGCTGTGGAGCCATGAAACTTACTTAATGATTATGAACATTTCTTAAATTAAACATTATAAACAACAACGCATGACAACATTTTGCAAGATGAAGTGAAACAACTGGTAGGAGAAATGTCTGAAAGTCACATGCTAAGCAGGTGGGTTTTAAAGCGAACTTTTAAACTCACATGCTAAGCAGGTGGGTTTTAAAGCGAACTTTTAAACAGATCCAGTAAGTTTGTATTCCTAACGTGTGTTGAAAGCCGGCTCCAGAGTTAGGGAGCTGTGTATGGGAATGATCTTAGGCTGTATCTGTTCGTGGTTCTGTTGTAGAGTGGAAGCAGCGTTTGATCGTAGAGAACAAATGATGCAACCTGTGATGAACCAAGTTGTACAGATAGGGGTCGTAAACTTGGACGTCAGGGGTAATCAAGGACCACCACAGGCAATAATGGACAGAGAAGCAAAGTACTTATTGGTAATAACACAAAATATATACGATACCGTAGAAAGTAGTCTTCAGGTATTGTTACCATAAGATTTTAATGATTTTGTTTCAAACAGTGTTGACAAGTTGTTAATCATCCTCAAATTAATACCGAGCAACAAACATTACTTGTAGGTCCAGCAATTCATAGGGTTCAATGTCATAGAACTGCTTAAGCAGACAATGGTGCTTAAAATTTTCAGCTAAGCAAAAAAAAAGCGAGACACCAGTTGCAAATGGTACACGTGTACCCTTATTCTGGTAAGCATAACTGTTTTCTGCTAAGCTACGTTATGTGCCTAGGCAGCTCTATGAAATTTGTCATTTAAATTGCTGTGCTGTGAAGCTGTTTAGTTGACTATGGACTCATATCTACAACAAGGGCCCAATTTTATTGAGCTGCTTAACGGCCAATTTTGTGCTTACTGCGCGATTTCCATTTCATAGCGCTGTTAACCGTAAGCACACTTTGAAAAGGCATGCTAGCCTTCCAGTGCTTACTGTATGAAAATGAATGGCATAACAATGCAAATTAATGATGAACGCGCAAGATGGCCGCCTAGTTTTCTTGGTAACTTGCTAACCTGCTTAAGCAAATTTTCCTGCTACAGTTAGCACAACAATTTGCTTAACATTAAGCAGCGCTATGAAATTGGGCCCAGGTTATAATTACAGCTTTAATTTGGAGATAAACATGAATGAACTAACAATAAACAAATATGTTAGTGCTTTATTACAAAGCATCTGACTATTAATTGAAATAAATTATACCTCAACAACTGGCCATATATTTGGTTCATATTTTAAAAATCACAAGTGTCAATGGTGATTGTAATTGCTTGTAAACACAACAACTGGCATTCTTCAAGTTACAATTGCTTTAGACATTTCTAGTGGAGTAGCCATCTTGTTTTGGGTTTTTTTCTCTCTATCTCTCTCAATGAAATCATTGCAGCCATACTGAGGCTGGAGGTAAAAATGGTCTGGTCCCCTGACTGGTCTGAAGACAATCTGTGTATATGATTGCTTGAGAACATGGGGAACATGACAAAATTTCCTGACAAAACATCAAACCATCTACTCTGGTTTTCCACAAAACACGATCACTGTTTTGATTTACTTTTTTCCTGAGTTGTGTTTCTTGAAAAAGGGACAATTGGAATCATTTAGATCTTTCAACAACCCATGAGGTACTTGCCCTTTAAAATCATTTCAGAGGGAGCTGTACTAATTAAGACAATTTAATTCACAAGATCAAGTATGTCTCGAGTTAACAAACAAAAAAAGGAACATTTTTAATAATGAATAAATTAATGAATAAATTAACAAACACAAGTTCATAAAAAATTGCTGCTTTGCAATAAAGTGAATTTCAAAGCATAAAAGGATAAATAATTGGTCCAATTTGGCAATTTTAAAAACATTACAACGCTAAAAATGTTAGTTCCTAACTTTAACTCAATTATTACTGTAAACAGGAAGGAGCATCGAAAAAGCATACCAGTGTTATCCTATCCTTCAAGTTCACTCCACAAACTTTCTAGGTGTCATTATTGACGATCAACTCTCCTGGTCTGAACACATTTCTTCCATTACTAAAACCATTTCCCGCAACACTGGTGTTATGTCTAGACTTCGCATTTTTCTCCCTTCCAAATCTTTGGTATTACTTTATAATGCCCTCATTCTTCCATATCTTAACTATTGTAATATTGTTTGGGAACATGTTTCGAAAAACAAGCTTCATTCGCTAGTGACCACTCAAAAAAGGGCCATCAGGATTTGCACTTCTTCGCATCCCCGAGAGCGCACCGCACCTCTTTTTGCCCAATTGCACTCACTAGCACTTGCAGAAATGAACAAATTTCATGCGGGTATTTTCATGTACAAATCTACTCACAACCTTTTGCCCACCTACTTTACTTCATTCTTTACCTCTGTTCGTGACACTCATGGGTGTTCAACCAGATCGCATAACAAATCACACCTTTATGTGCCATTCACCCGCACATCATTCCACTTAAAAACACTTTGTTTCTTCGGGCCGCATCTTTGGAATGGTTTAAGCAATGGGTTTAAATCACAATCATCTGTGGGTTGATTTAAATGCACTTATAAAAGAGCTCTCCTCTCCCAGTATTTGACATAGGTTGTTCTCTCGTTCTCATTTTACTATTGCTTAGTAGTCAGCAAATGCTTTATTATTATCACTTAATTTATTATTATTTTTTGGTATTATTATTCTTGTTGTTAATATTATTATTCTCATCATTGTTATCTTCATCATTCCTGTCTTTGTTCTACTTGTCTGTCCATACGTTCTTGTTCCTGTTTATGTTTATGTTTGTCTGTCCATCAGGCATCTCGTCCCAACCCTCGGCTTTTAGATGATGCCTCCATACTTAATTAATATATTCTCTGCCTTGTAAAAGAGCTTTGTTTACTGGTTGCTTCTTTATAAGTTATTGTTATGGCTTTGTACTGTTTTCATGAAGTATGGAAATAAATGTGAGTTTGAATTGAATTGAAAGTGTTATCACACAAATGGAAAAAAATACGGGAACAAAAATACACAAGGAGGAAGGCCAAGTTGTAGCTGCGACCTAGCTCAAGACAGTATTTTCTGTACTTCATGAGAGCACACACTGGATAGCGGATTTATAGAGCTGCTTCAGCACAAATTATTGCTTACCCATTTTCTGCTAAGCAGAAATGAGCAGGATACCAGTCACAAATT